>CYKH01001726.1:0-24515 GCA_001460835.1 Bodo saltans
ACTCTGTAGACTCCCGAGGTCGCGCGCTCCTCCAAAGAATCTAATTCGTAACTTGACCCGCATCATGTATTCTCGAGGATTCAACACATCATCTGCTCTTCATCTCGCCACATGCGTGATCCAAGCAACAGAGAGGAGATTTTAGGATAAACAGTAGGTTTTTTCCTCTTTTCCCTTCCTACCTCGCGTTTGATTAAACCCAAACTTTTGTCTTCACTCTTTATGAAGAATTTTGTTGTTATTTGCACTCCCCCTCAACTGAAAGAAAACGAGCTAATGCACAATGATTTCTCTTTGTTTGTTTGTATTGTGGCCAGAATGCTGTTTGGAGCCGCGATAGTGTGGTAGGAACAACGAAAAATGAAACGTTCCTCGGAATGTTTTATTTTGTTTTGCTTTCCAGTGCGGATAGCCGTACTTTTGTTTTACAGGAAGCAGATGCGAGATGCTTGATACGATTTTCTTTTTAAAATTTTCGTCAACTCCCTTTCTAACTTCGTTTGACATTTATGTTGGAGCGCTTCTACCATCATATTCCTCCTTTTGTTTTCTAGAAAGGCATTTACTCACACATTCATCTGGCGTATGAGAAGAATACTACGACCCAACGACGACTCAAAGATCACATTTGTTGGCCCTGACAACGCCGACAATGAGCTCCACAATGAGAAACAAGAGTTTGCCGATGACAACAAGATTTACGTCGAACCTTGCGCAGCATGCAGTTTTCTCCTGAGCCGAGAAGCGATGTTATCGTGCCCGTGTGGCTTTGTTGTGTACTGTGGCACCGGATGCCAAACAAAACACTGGCCTGACCACAAATCACGCTGTAGCGCCGCAATGAAGCAAAAGACAGTGCAAATTTGTGCTTACTGCCGAAGAACCTCCACGTCTCTTCACACGTGCCGGTGCGGACAGACGTACTACTGCACCCAAAACTGCCAAAGAAAACATTGGGTGCGACATGCACATATGTGCGCCACTAGTCGCTCTTCCTCCTTGGCGCATCGCATGTCTTCATCGAATCACAGCAGTAACAACAACAACGGCCATTGTTTTCTCCCTCGCACTGCGGATAAGGCTGTTCAAGCAACTGGTGACCCTCACTTCACTCACAAGACGCAGCAGCTAACCATCGCTACAGCCGCTGTTGCAAGCCATTACGAGGAAGACGGACCCAATGATAAAAGTATGGTGACTGGCTTGCTTTCACAAGGAAGTCCAAAAGTAGTGTTTGCACCTGAGGAGAATATTGCGCTTACTTCTACTGCCAGTGCCCTTGTTGTCTCGATGGGAGATGACGCTGAGTCGGATGATTTTTCGATTGATCTTTCAAATGAAGTTGAGACTAGTCACCAGAGCCGCCTTCAAGACCTTGTCCCGCGAGGAAGCGGTGAGAAGAAACCCGAACACCACAACCATGACCGCAGATCTGTTGCAGGTACCTTTACGACTATTAAGTACAGTGCGAAGAACAGACGAGCCATTGACGCAAGTTCTCTGGCGTTAGTGACGAACCCTCTCCTCGCGCCCCAAAGCACTCACGTCGACGATGACACTGCTCCGCTTGACACCGACGGATGTGCCGTAGTTGGTCCCCAACAAGCTGCAAACTTGAATCTTCGTGAAAAGCCACAACTTGCTCGTGTTCACTCTTTAAAGTTGTCTGCTGCAGAATTAAAGAAGCTGAATACCATTGCGGTTGCAGTGTACTACGACCTGAGAGATCCTTGGGCACTGGTACCATGCGGCGGCCGTATGGATCAGCAGGATGAACTTCGTCCACGGAAAGTGACGAGAGGCGCTGCACTAATTGTTCAAAAGTGAATGTCTTTTTTGTTTTTGTTCTTGTGTAGGCTCATGACCTCCTGGAGCAGTTTGTTTTTCTCTTTTCTTTTTGATGACTATTTCTTGTCATTGCGGAGGCCTTTTGCTTGTATGTGGATAAATTATTTGTTGTCGCCCCGTTACACTATCGCTGCCTCTTGTTGTTTCATGGTGAGGCATTCATTCGGCACATCTGCTTTTCAGCGCATTCATGACACACCACCAACAGCCTTTTGTTGTTACTCCTTGTCTCTAGTTGGTTGTCATCCACCATACAATGGCGTCGAATGCTTGCTTTTCATTATTTCATTTTTTCATTTTTTTTTCTTTAAAGAAGCACCAACGATGTTGTGCTCACCTTACCTTATCCGAGTAATTTCTCCCCCCTCTCTCTGATGTGCGTCAAAATTTACTTTGTTGACGGCTCTGTACGTCGCTTGACCCTCCTTGTTGCCCCCCTCGAGAAGGCTTTTGCAGAACAGAGCTAGGGAATCATGAGCAAGATGTTTATCTCAACTGATTTTTCTCAGAACGAACTGACTGATAACGACTTCACCGACGTGAACTCCGTCGACGGTGAGAATGAAGACTGCGATGAACCCTGCAACGGGTGCGGAAAACTGCTTTCGCCCGATCTGATCTTAAAATGCCCGTGCAGCAACGCTCTGTATTGCTCCACTCTTTGCCAAGCAAAAGACTGGCCAGTGCACCAAACACGCTGCTCTGCGGCGTCGATGCAACAGTCGGTGGAGATCTGCTCCAACTGCCGGCGCACTTCCACCACGCTCTGCGTGTGTCGCTGCGGAAAAACGTATTATTGCGATCGAAGATGCCAAAAGAAACACTGGCACCGACACGCGCACATGTGTGCTTGCAGAGTTCAAAAGAACCAAGTTGGGTACACCCGCCCAACGGCCAACAAAGCTGTGCAAGCTGGTGGCGACTTCGACGACTGTGCTGGCTCCTTTGCCGGTTCCGCTGTAGGCAGAAAAGTAGGAAATCAATCGTTCTCGACCGGCGGGACGCCGATCATTGTGACTGGCCCAATGGCGGGACTGTCGTCGCTTGTAAGCGGTCCCTCCCAGAAAAAGTTAGGAATGGCGACGACGTCAACTCAAGCCACCAGTACGTTAGAATCTAGTGCGACCGGCAACGCGACAGGCGATTCGGATGGTCTGACTCCATCCAAGACGCGTAACCCTTTGGCGATGCTTTTACGCTCCACAACTGCATTCAAGAACTCTGCCGGTGGGGCCGCCGCTGCGGGGGCAGGCGACTCCTCCGCTGAAACGAGCACTACTTCACTACTGCAGTCCTCCAACCGGCAACAACAACCTACCCTTGCAAAAGGGATGATGGCGAAGGTGAACAGCAGTGGTAACCAAAACGGTAAATCAGCAACAACGGCAGCAGGTGGTCTTCCGTCATTTGGAGACGATGCAGAAGCTGATGACTTTACCATTGAGTTGTCGTCCGCACAACTTGTGCAGAACAAAAGTAGAATCGCAAGCGTGGCGACTGCTGCACAGCCGCACGCGTCAGCAAATCATCAGCTGTCTTTTCGACAACGCGCCAGCTCCGTCAACTTTGCCCCGCTGAAAAAAGCTGCTGGAGCTGATGTTGAAAATGAAACGAACGCAAACTTAGACAGTCATCGGTCGTCAAAAGAAAATTTGTTGGAAAACACGACACGGTCTACTGCTGGATCGACTGGCTCACGACGCGCGAGCACCGTTCTTAAGTTTTGTTCCAAGAATCCATACGTGTCGAATGACGCAGACAGCCCTCGTGACACTACTGCCGTCGACTCTCCTCGAAGAGCTTCGGTGACGATGGAAACACTCCTTTCTGTCCACCCGGCAAATAATCCAAACCCAATGAGGCGAAAGAGCCCAACCGCAGCGACACCATCAAGGGGCGCTGGTGGTGGTAGCTTTCTTCAACGGAATCAGTTTAACTCTGTGAACATGAGTATGAACAAGATCGGAATTCCAAATGCGCTAGCGGTTGCCGTCTACGAGGATCTGGACGACCCTTGGGTGAATCTGCCGATGGGCGCTAAGATCAAAGATAGCGACGTACATGGTAGGAAGCTTGGTCGACGAGCTGTTCTTATTGTTCGCAAGTGAGCGAGAAAACTATCGTGCGTACGCGCTGCGAACGGAGGAATTCTTTTTACTTTCCCCCACTCCTAAAACTTCTTTTTTTTATTGTTATGCTATCCACTCCCAAGATTGCGTTACGTTGCGTTCTGTGCCTTTTTCTTTTGTATTTGTGTGCCCGTCATTCATTTGTTCCCCTATACTCGCGGATGTGTGTGCCCTGACGACTTGAATGAGTTTCCTTTCATTCCCCTAGCAGATATTTGATCTGGGCAGCGACGGAAGATACTTGTCGATCACGCAGTTTTCGTTCCATCTTCTATCCTTGAATATCACAGATTTTGCGGAGAACAGAACGATGGAGGCGGAAAGATTGCAGCAGACTTCCGCTGTAAGTCAGAGCGATATCCATGTACTGCAAGGTGCGCTGGCGTCGTTGCAGGACGAAAATATAACGTTGCGCTCTTCGCTGGACAAGGCGCAGTCAATGATTGAACGGCTCCATCGCAAACTTCACGATACTGTTCTTGCAGTGCAGCGGCTTCCTGGTGGCGATGAACTTCTCGTAGAGCTTGGGCTTGCTGTCGCACAGTCGAACGCCCAAGGCTTGCTGACGCGCGAAGACTCACTGACCATTGCAGCAGATTCATGCGTGGCAACAGAAGTGTTTGTTCGCAACACTTTAGGAGATCTACTATTCCGTGTCTATATCGATCGGCCTTCGTCTCACCGTGAACTGATGTCTTGGTTTCAACCATACTTTGCTTGCTTTGAGGACGAGTTGAAAGAGCGGCCTGATACAGATCTTAACTTGCATTGCGGCTCAGGGTTTGGAACGCTTTTGAGCTCCGTGCAGTTGGATGAGGTCAGCGCCATTCGTGAAGTGATTGTTTCCGTCACAATTCCAGGACTCATCACACAACACCCTTTTGTGCCTGAAATAAACGCAGTCGACACAACAAATGTCGCCTCTTCTTCGTGTTGCGATGATGAAGAGGAAATGCGCGGCAAAGAATCTGCTACCACGATTAGTCACAGCGATGCGAAGCTGCCTGTGTTTTCAGGAGATGTTCTCGTCCGCGTTTCTTCGTTTTTGTCACTGCGAGATTTTCGCGGTGGGTTGCTGCGCCTCTGCAGGTCAGTTCGAAAGCAACTGCTGGTCGACTTTGCACTTGCCGTTGCAACTAGTAGACCTCTTGGAGAATACTGTGGCGGCCACAACATCAATCAACGTGTGGGAGCACCACCACCACCGTCACTGTCTAGGCTCTTTCTCGTGCGGCCTGCTATTTGCGGCAATATTCTCGGGAGTGGTGCATCGTCCTTTGGATCACGAAATTTATCCCGTGTCGGCGGTCCTACCCGGCCTTTGCGTTTGCTTGACGTCTGCCTGCATCAACCTCGTTTTGAAATGAACGTGAACAGTGCTTCTTCTTCTGATACAATAAATGCCTCCCATTGTCATCCGGCCCCGGAAATGGTTACCACGGCGGCGGCGGCATGCTGGCTTCCTGCACAGGAACTCTTAGATGCCACACTGCGCCACGAGTCGTTTCTTGACCTTATGACGACTCGGTACGCATCGTTTCCTCCAGGCCCACGCCAGTCGTTCCCTGCAGACTTCTGCAACACCGTACCTGATGATGAGAGTGGATTTATCACACCAGCGAGATCTCTGGTGGAATCGCCAGAAGCACTTCGCCATGCTTTCCGACCAGGGGCGCTGATCAACGTGCTCGACACCGTGCGGAAGTGGTACGATGCGATCATCCTTGACATTCGCCCCCGCACTAATGAAGTTCTCGTGCACTACAACCGATGGTCGAATCGTTGGGATGAATGGATTCCGCTTTGTGTTCCATCGTTGGGCTCCACCGCAGTAGAAGTGGAGTTTGAGTGGAACTCACGACTTCAACCGTATGGCTCTCGCTTTGATCACGAAGGAGACGTGTTGAAATCTGACTTTGGGTTCTTCCAACTAACATGGGCGAAATCCACGGGAGTACCCGCAAGTGAAGCTACTGCAAGGACCCATGCACATCATCAACTACCTGCGGCGTTGGTGGTGGATCACAATGTTGCCTTTTCCTCATCGCAACGCCGGCGCAACACTTTTGCGTTTGAGTCAGGGGCAGAACGAACTGCTGTTTGCTCGTTTTTAGACCCTCAGTGGCAGAGTGTCGTTATTCCTACGATATTCTCGCATAACCAGAAACTTCTTCAGACCATTGCAGGATGTCAGTGCATTGTGAGAGAAGCGGAGGAACGTGATATGCTGTCGATGGTGGAAACCTCGTACATACCAAACGACAAACTTGTGGAATTCTTGCGCCCGGCAACACGCCGCCGAGGAAGGCGCGGGGCAGGGACGAAGGCTTCAAACGTGTCGAGTTCCAGTCATGGTGCCGTAGACAGTGACAACGACAGAGGTAATCTCCCACTATCCGCAGTCGCTGGTGCGGCCTTTGCGCCAAGAGCGAGCTCGTCTGCGCCATCAAGTCCTCAAGGATCTGCACTGATCGGTTCTCGACAAAGTTCTTTTCATGAGGGCGAAGATGAGGAGCGAAGCGGTGGTGAACAAGACGCTAACGACGGTGACGACGCTGATGAGAACGAAGAAAGTGACGACCCCCTCCACATGCGGCGTCATCATCATGATGGTGGTGGTGCTGCACCATCTGCGCACCCTGCAGCCATTTGCCGGTTAGTCGAAATCTACAATACCCAAACAGTGAATGCATTTTTCATTGTGATCAACTGCTTCGGGGAGGGACTGTTGTACGCTCGTTACGGAGCTCGTCATTGGAAGCATGCATAGCCAGTTGTTGTGCTTAAGGCAGTGTTCGTGTATTGTTCTGTTTTGCTTTTGTTTAGGCCACTTATACACACCTATTTACCGTTACATCCAAGCCTCTTTTGATGGTGAAAAAGACGAGATCCCAAACGTTACGTCCACAATTTTGTTTTGACCATGAGAAGAAGCAGTGATCTTCGCACTTCATCTTGAATAATTCCTTTTGAATGTTTTTTTTTTTTTTTGAAAGACATGCGTCCTGCACCCGCGCGAGGCAGTTTTCCTGCAACGCGCCTACCACAGCTTACAAACCTCGTCAAGTCGTTCAGCGCGCATAGAACTGGACAAGAAAAATCTTCGACACATTTTGTTCATGACTACCCAAAGAACATAGACCCGCCTGGAACTGTGACCCCGCAGCTTCTTGCCATCTCCTCTCAGACCATTTTGGTCAATGATGCATACCCGAAAGCCACCGTGCACATGTTGGTCCTTCCACGCGACACAAAGGTGCAGTCATTGAACGACCTCAACAGCAATCATGTCGATTTGTTGCTTGATATGAAAAAGACTGCCAACGATTACATATCGTGGTCCGGAAGCAACGGCAGTCCCTCCTCACTGGCCTCCTCCTCTCCGTCCACTTCGTCGGTGTGGACAACGAGGCCATTTGCGATGGGATTTCACGCCATTCCTTCCCTGCCCATGCTCCACATGCATGTGATGACGTTAGACCTGCACCGCTCTCCGCGAGTCAAAAAGCGTGCGCACTACAACTCCTTTGCGACTCGTTTCTTTCTTCCAGTAGATGAAGTCATCGAGGACGTGAAGCGGAACGGATTTGTCACTATCAATCAAGATGTTGAGGCGCTTCATCAGTATGAAGGCCAGCCGTACGTTTGCCTGTGGTGCGGGTCCAACGCGTTTTCGCTATTGCCTGCGCTAAAAGAGCATATTAAAGAGTGCAAACATCGCAAATGTGGAGCTCCGTAGTCCCAGAAACACACACAACTCCCACGACAACCTCCTTAACAATGTTTCCCTATAGTTCTTGTCAATGATTTTTTCTCTATCTCACCTTTTTTTCGTGACAGGTGTCCCCGTGCATCTCTAGGTAAACACACGTCTTTACTCTTAGAAAACACATTAGCAAAACCATATTTCTTATCGAAAATTCCCTTGCTTCTTGGCAAATTCATGTCGAGACTTTCTGTGGAGTGGCTTCTAGTTGTCCTAGGGATCGTACTGTTATGCAGCTCTCACCACGCCGCTGCTGTGAATACAAGAACACAAACATACGGCTCTAGAACAACATCAAGCTCCTCGTCGAAAGAAGCCACCGAAAGTTTCTCGCGGTCGCGCTCAGCGTCAACATCTCGTCCATCTATTACGGCCGATGATAGTATCACGCACTCTGCAACCAAGTCACCGTCTGGGGAGCAACCATCAAGCTCCTTGACGAACTCTCCTGGGCTAATCTCTTCAACCCGTTCCTTCTCTCAGGAGCCGTCAATGAGTTTTACGCGAAGCCGATCGTCGAGCACAACGCCGTCGCTGTCAGGGGACATTGCATCGTCTTCGTTCACCGCGTCGAGCACGTCCTCAGAGTCTGCTTCCAAGGACCTTTCCGCATCTGATGGATCTGTTTCTGCAAGCGAAACATTTTCACTGACTCCGACTGTGACAGACAGCATCAGCATTGGCTCCCCGACTGTTAGTTATTCCGACACCGTGTTTCCATCGCCTAGCAAGACAACCTCGTACTCAAACTCGATTGGATCTCAGGCAAAGTCCGTCAGCGGCACATTTTCCATGACGCCCTCGCAATCGCAGGAATATGGCTCCAAGACCGAATCCATGTCGCAATCCCCCACCTGGACTCTTACGCCATCTGTATCCGAGTCCTCGTCGGCGTCGACCACGCAGTCTCTGTCGCAAGATCTTCCCTCTGCGACGGCATCTGACTCGAGTACGTTGTCGTTTGGATCAGCCACGAAGGAAATTTCTTCGTCTGTCACGGGTAGCGGCTCGCTTTCAAGAACGGGCGGCTCGAAAGAGCTGTCTCTCTCAAAATCTGTTACGATTTCCCAAACCACTACAGTGACAACATCCTACTCGCGCTCCGGGAGCAGCTCTCGCACATCATCCCTAAGCGACTCCGTCACGGACTCTCCCTCGATGGGAAGTCTTTCAAAAGAGGGCTCATTGACGGTGTCGTCGTCATCCGTAGCATCGACCAGTAACACACTGTCGTTGTCGAACTCTCTGACCATGTCACCCTCTGATTCTTCTTCGAACTCCTTTAGCGTCACAGACTCACCAACATTTGGCTCCGCAACAAGAGAGCTCACCTCGTCCAAGTCTATGACGCTAAGCACTTCCTCCACCCTATCAGCATCACCAACCGATTCATCTAGCAGCACCACAACAGCCTCCACCACCCAGTCCCTCTCATACAGTGCCTCACAAGACGGAAGTGCATCTCGCACGCTGAGCCGAGGAAGCCCCTCGTCCTCCCAGGAAGCCAGCATCACCAGGTCTGTCACACTCTCTCAATCGATTACGGACTCGACCACACTAAGTCGATCTGCCACGCGCTCAGCGACCTTGTCAACCTCCGTGAGCGGCTCCGTGACGGACTCGGACGAGGTGACCGCCTCACATTCACGATCTCACCGATCCGTGACGCCCTCCATGACGATGAGCCCCTCGAGCAGTGACTCGTCGAGTGTGTCGTTGTCCTTAAGCACTACATCGTCCAATTCGAACGAAGCTAGTCTCACGCGATCGGCAACGCAGTCATCGTCTGTTTCCTTCTCCCTGACATTGTCCTCGAGCGATGAGCATCCAAGCAATTCACGGTCGGTCACGGCGTCGCTTTCGCCTGAACCGTCCATGACGCGAACCCCATCACCCACGCCCACCCCGTCTCAAACCTCGTCGCTAACTCTCTCGCCCTCGAAGGAGGCCTCAGTCACCTTGTCATCTACGAGAGATGCCTCATCATCTAAAACTCGAACACGGACACGAGTCGCGACCAAGTCCGTTACAAAATCGCCCAGCAAATCACAATCAAGCACTTTGACGGTTTCCTTATCTGAGGAGTCGAGCATTAGCAAAAGCACAACACTTTCTCAATCCTTCACCCTGTCGTCGTCAACTTCTGACTCGGTTACGCCGACACCAGAGCACAGCGAATCATTTTCAGGATCTTTGACATTGTCAAACTCCCCGACGTTGACTGCAAGTATCAGTCCCTCTTTCTCGCGTGAACGGTCTGAATCAAAGTCTGTGACAACCTCGCAGTCCATTTCTGACACGTTTGGGTTCCCCTCTTCCTCCAAAACGGCGTCATTTTCCAAATCTGCGTCGCAGTCCTCGTCGGTATCAGACTCGCAACAAGTATCAGGATCGCATTCCTCCACCCCAAGCCCATCATCAGAGCAGTCGAAGACGATCCTCACAATCACCATGTCCCTCTCCCAAACCATTACGATCAGCAACACCGAAGAGCGCACCTTTTCTCTAGACTCCCCGTCCCTATCAGGAACTGTGACATGGTCTCCCAGCACGACAACGACCCCAACACCGACGCTTACGGACTCTCCCACGCAAAGTGTGTCTCCTTCGCAGACCCAGACGGTGACGTTGACAGAGTCATTCGGATCGCCGAGCTTCGAGGTGACGGCTTCAAAGTCGAAAAAATCGCCGACGATGTCCCGAAGTCAGTCTGTCACGTTCTCTGACTCGCCATCGTTCTCGAAAGACCTGTCGATCTCAGAGTCATATTCGATGAGCAACTCCGTTACCGAGAGTATCTCGAAGGAAGTTACCATCACGACGACAAACTCGATTGGGACAAAGACGCAGTCACCGTCCAAGTCCGGCCCGTCAAAGTCCCCCTCTCCATCTTTCTCAGAAGATGCGTCTGCCTCCCGTTCTGGGTCGTTCTCGTTGTCTATATCTCAGGAAGCTTCCATCAGCCTCTCAGACACTCTCTCAGGAAGCCCAAAGTCAAGTTCCTTGGAGGTCTCAGGCTCACGAAGTGGGTCCTCCAGCCTTTCTTCGAGTCCCACATTGAGCAGTTCCGCCGAGATTTCGATGTCTTTGGACTCGATCTCTTTATCTGACAGTATGACGAGCTCTTCCACACAGTCCTTATCGACCAGCAGCTCGCTTACCCTTTCACAAGAAAATACAGGTACCGATACTCCAACTGTATCCATGTCGGAGTCACGCACCCCTCCGCAGTACCGCACGCCAACAGCATCGGTCACAGATATTCCCTCGGATACTCGCTCGAACTCCGCGTCGTACAGCTTAAGCTCATCTCTTTCTCGAGAAGCTTCGTCGTCGTATCGCAGTGGCACACCGTCATGGACGCTATCGCCGTCGCCTACCGTCTCGAAATCCGGTGTGACTGTGTCAAGAACGCCATCACCATCGTTGACATTCACATCCACATTGTCAAACTCAGAAGAAATCTCTGAGTCTGACGATTCGATGTCACTATCCGGGACTTCCTCGCTGACCACCTCAGATTCCTTTGCTATGCCGTCTTCCTCGAAGTCAACGTCTGCCACATCGTCGGTGACGACCACCCCATCTCGCACAATACCCACCGGCTCGCCCACAGTTCCCTCGATATCAATTCCGGAGTTCACGATGACGAAGCAACGACATGGCCACAGTAAAACGGCATCTCGCTTTTCTTCCTCGCGCTCGAATACACACTCCGTGACACTCTCACTGTCTTCGTCGGCGTCGTCTGAACCGTCGCAAACGGTAAAAACTGTGAGCCCCTCTAGCACACCTTCGTGGGAGGTCTCGTTGTCACGCTCCATCACACCTGACGACACATCATCGCGTACACCTACCGACACGTTGAGCTCAGAGCCCTCGGCTTCGCGCTCTCCCACTGTCACACTGTCGCCAACTGATTCGTTGTCGCCGACAAGGTCGCCTTCGCCATCTTCTGAGGCCTCCTCTTCTCGGACGACAACCGCATCATTTTCGTCGTCGTTGACTATGTCGTGGTCACTCTCGTCGTCGCTGACCACGTCGGCATCATTCACGTTTGCAACATTGTCCTCGGAGCCAAGTGATTCTAAGTCTCCAACAGCCACGCTGTCACCAACACAGACAGCATCACCTGTCGCGTCTCTTTCAGAGTCACCGACCGAGACACTTTCCCCAACGCCAACACTAAGCAGCGAGCCATCGAGAACAAAGTCTGCATCTGTGTCCATCTCATTATCCCAAGAGGTTTCTGGAACAGGCGCATCTCGCAGCCCGTCTCGTTCCTCTTCTAGCACTCTGACGACATCAAGCTCCCTCTCTGCGTCATTGACTCTCTCACAATCGATGACGCAGTCGATCACACTAAGCTCCAGTGTCACAAAAGAAAGCTTCACGCAAGAGGGAAGCATTACCAAATCGTACTCGATGAGTTCAAGCATAACAGCGACAATCTCTTTGAGTAAAACACTTTCTAAAGATGGTCGTTCAGAAACGCGTTCCATGACGTTGTCGGGATCCCCGAGTGACTCCTTTTCAGAGGACCGGTCTCGCACCCGCTCATCTACTGTCACTGGCACTGTCAGTGATACCACTTCGTTGACCAAGAGCCCGTCGAGCACCAAGACGACGACTATCACCCCTCCGCCAACGCCTACTCCAACATCTACGTCGTCGCTCTCCGGCACGCCCTCTGCAACGGAATCGAAAGAAGTGAGCGAGTCCCATTCCACGACACCATCATTGACATTTGAAATATCTGCGACAAAATCACAGACGCTCACCAGCTCTGTTTCCCAAAGCTTTACAGTCTCACTGTCAGCTGATGGGCCCACGCCGACGAAATCAGTAACACCATCGAGTGAACCGTCACTTTCGAAGAGTCTCACTGGGTCCCCATCACCAACGTTCTCAGCATCCCCTGAGCCGTCGCTAAGCCCATCTGACACGCTATCTCAGTCACTGACCGCGACAGCGACTGTGACACTCTCTCCCTCTTTAACAGAAGAACGCAGTCGATCTGACGAGACTGCAAGCTCATCAAGAACAAGCAGCATTTCGCTCACTGCCTCTGCAACGTCGTCTGTCACACTCTCCGCTTCGCTTACGAGACGTTCGCTGACTGTGGACGATTCACGTTCTTCGTCCCTCTCAGCGACCGCCTCAGCGACATTGACGCCTACACCAACAGAATCCTTCTCCGATGAAGTCTCGTTGTCGAGATCTCCGTCCTTGTCAGTTTCCTCGTCGCCCTTGCCATCAGCTTCTGAAACTACCAGTGTGTCGCTGTCAAGCTCCCTTACTTTGTCAAAGGTGACCTCTACCAAAGAATTCTCACTCTCGCATTCGGTCACGATGACATCATCCGCTACGAACTCATCAAGCCCAACGTTCGAACCATCTCCCTCGGAGTCGAACACACCCACTCCAACGATGACATTCTCACGGGATACTTCCGTGTCGGACTCTGTGACGCTAAGCCGCAGCGGTACTTGGAAGTCGCCCTCGAGTGAACCCTCCGAAACGTCCACTTTGGTGCCAACCTTTTCGTCAACATTCAGCACCACGCTGTCCCCAACAGACTCTGGAACTCTTACGCTCAGTGCATCTCAGGAACCGTCGCTTTCCGGCACTCACGCAACGCGAACTCCAACACCGACAAGCTCTCCGGAGGACACGAGCAGCGTGACAGCAACTCAGCAAATGTCACGTGCAACGCTTACAGATTCACCATCAGACACGTCTAGTGTAACCCCAAGCGCCTCTGTGACGGGTTCGTACTCTCTCACACGTACCGGGACAGAGGAAGTATCTGAGTCCGAGTCTGTGACAAGCTCCCCGACGGTGTCCGGGTCTCCTTCTCAGGAAGTGAAATCAAAGTCGTTTACCGACACTGCTACGCCAACCGCGTCTCTCAGTTTCTCGTTGTCGCTCAGTCAGGAGTCTACGTTGTCACTGACGCCGAATCTGACTTTTACTCGCTCCAAATCGCCATCTTTTGAGCCCAGTTTGTCAAAGTCTCGCCGCAGCAGCACAAAATCGGCAACATTTTCGTTGCAGAAAAGCGAGTCCATGACGTTAAGCGACTCCAGCAGCCCATCCCAAGAAGCATCGTCGTCTCTTCTCTCTCCATCCCCATCTGGTTCGAACAGCACAAGCGGTAGCCCATCGTGGTCAGGCTCCCTGGTGCTCAAGTTCAATCTCTCAGCATCCGAGACGCCAGCACAGAGCAAATCTGTGACTATCTCTAGCAAACCGACGATGTCGAAGTCGCCGTCACTAACAATGTCTCTGAGCCCATCATTTACCATAACGCCTTCAGAAGAAGTTTCCGGCACACAATCTGTGACACCGTCAAGCTCCATGTCAGGAACGTTTTCTGCTACACCGTCGGAGGAAGTGTCCCTTTCTGCCACTCGCTCTGTGTCGCACACCAAAGGCTCGTTTTCTCCGTCGAGAACGCTAACGTTTTCGCTGACGCCAACGTGGAGCGCTGAACCCTCGCTCTCACAGTCACTTACAGACTCCTACTCGCCCTCTAACGAGCACCCCTCCAGCACGTTCTCGCAGACTGCCAGCTCTGAGCAGTCACTGTCGGTGGCGTCCAACAGCAAATCAAAGACCTTCTCAGCAACGCAATCACGCACTCCTACGGCTAGTGGGACGGAAACGAACTCTTTGTCAGAGAGCACGTCTCGATCGCCAACGCAGGAACGTTCTGCTTCTGATTCACCATCCGCAGAGCCTTCGCTTTCCGAATCACCAACGAGGGAACAGTCGCTGACAGATTCGGCATCCCCGTCTGACTCCACCAGCCGGAGCCCAACTTCTGAAGTGAGCGCAACAGCCTCTGTCACTCCGTCGCCCACTGCGTCTGACTCACAGACCACAACAACCTCGTTGACAAAAGAAGCATCTCTCACAGACTCCACATCCCAAGAGCCATCTGAAACGAACTCTCCGACACTGACGCTGACAACTTCTTTCACGACGACTGCATCGCCCACTACAACAGACTCGTCCACATTCACACAACAATCGTCAGAATCAAAGACCCTTTCCCCTACCTTTACGACATCATCGTCACTGTCCATGTCGTCTGAAGTGAGCGAGTCCAAGTCCACTAGCACATCGTTTGAACCCTCTCAAACTCGTACCCTAACGTCTTCTTTCTCCACGTCGCTTTCAAGCTCCTTCACCGCCAGCACGACTGCTACCATCACACCTCCGCCCACTCCTACACCCACATTCACGGACTCCTATCAAATGAGCGAGACGATGACGTTGACGGAGTCAACAGACTTGACGCTTTCAGGGAGCCTCACTCCAGGGACCCAATCGATCACAGTGACCGACATGCCCTCTGTATCGTCATCAGACTCGTACTCCTACACAGAAGACCTTTCGGAGTCGCATTCGAATTCCTCCTCACCGTCGGACAGTATCAGCGGAACAACATCACTGTCGGAATCTCCGGAGAACACAGGGACCGCGACGATTGTGAGAACCCCAACTCCCACGTCTTCCCCATCGCAAGAATTTAGCGGCAGTTTTCTGACACGGAGCATTTCTGGCTCTGACAGCCTTACGTTGTCTTTCGAATCATCTTTTTCGCTATCTGACAGTCCATCGTTGACGTTGTCGAACGAACCAAGCGCCACACCGACGGACTCCAACAGTGTCTCCCATGCTTCTGTCCCAGCCAGCGCTTCAAAAACATGTTCTCCGACGAAGTCGCTGTCCGAGGCACAGACGGCAACTCCTACTGTACCGACGCACTCACTTGTTGCTACAACAAGCCAAAATGTGCTGCCCTCGAAAACGGGATTTGCGACTGCCACACCAAACAAAACTCGGACGCATTCACCAGTTCCAACCCCGACTGCTACGACGCTGGCGACACCGTCGCTTACCTTCGGATACCCAAGCTCGTCACATAGTCAGTCAAAGGAATCCACTGCGACAAGTTCTGTTACCGTCCCCGCAGCGTCTGTGACTTTTTCGCCATCGTTTGCCTCGTCGTCGACCATGACGTTGTCTCAGTCAGCTAGCATTTCAGCCTCTCGTGAACTGTCGCGTTCTGTGGAAAGCCTTACCATTAGTTCAACGACTTCGTTGACACCTTCGGGCTCCAACTCCACCACTCCCACGCTGACTCAGTCGCTGACAGTAAGCGCAACGCCGAGCAGCACCTTCACGCCTGACGGCCCAACATTGACCTCGTCGTTGGTTCCGTCACGATCCTGGTCGAAGCCTTCACCAACTTCCACTCTCTCTCTGTCTGACACGGAGCTTGCATCTGTGACACATTCACCTTCGGCATCACTGACCACCGAGGTCTCCAGATCCGTTTCCGCCTCCGTGACGTTCTCGAACTCGCGCTTGACGTTCTCTACTGCCGCCTCCGCAACACGAACAGTAAGCAGCTCACAATCAAGTTCCTTGACACTCACTTTGAGCATGTCCGCCGAGGCCCCCACAGAAACGCGGAGTGCCACTTCATCAGATTCCAGCACGCCAACCTTGTCACCGGGGTCCTGGACGAGAGAGTTCTCCGCCACATTTTCTCCATCGATGACAAAAGGGGCAAGCAGCACCTTCGTCACCGCATCCCCCTCCTCTAGTGGCACACTCACTTCATCCTCAGAAGGTTCGATTACGGCAACCATTGCTCCCACATTTACGTTGACTGTTTCCATGTCCTCGAGTATGTCGATGTCGAGCTCCATCAGCGTATCCGACACAAACATGCCAACCGAAAGCCGATCGGTGAGTGCGTCGTATACCATCTCACGGACCACGAGCCCGTCGCCTTCTGTGCTCGTGACGTTGACGCGAACGCCACCTCCAACGCCCACACCATCTTCAACGCTGACGTGGTCGTCGTCATTCACTGACTCAAGCCTTCCCTCATTGACGGAGTCTCTATCACAAACGCTCTCTGCGGATCCACTGTCGTTGTCAAAGTCGCAGACAGTGACCTTTTCACGATCGTCGTCAACAACGTTATCCTCGACGAAGGAGCACACCAAAACGCTTAACTCCATTTCTGCGTCGTCAACGTCGTCGTTGAGCAGCTCTGGGGAGCATCCTTCCATTAGTGCTACTTACACGGACATCAAGTCACGTTCAATTAGCCCCACCGTAACGCTTGTTTTGTCCCTAAGCAGGCCCTCGTTCTCCGTTTCAAAGGAGACAACAGCATCCAAGACGATTTCAAAATCTGCTAGCGTGACGCAATCGAATACTCAAGAAGTCACGTCAACACATTCCCCAAGCTCGTCCAAATCCTTAACCCTCGCGGAAACATCGACGTTTTCGTTGACGGAGGAAGACAGCACGACAAAAAGCCCGTCCCTTTCTAGATCAGCGTCGCAGACGACGTCTCTAAGCCCTTCCTCCGATGGAGCCTCTCCCACTTTCACAACATCTGGCACACCAACCTCAACACAGTCACTGTTGTCCACTGTGACGAAGCAACTCACCAAGACAGCATCCATTTCCATCACAGAAGAACTCACAAGGTCCACCACTCTAAGTGAAACCTTTGGCCTTCCGTCAAACTCAAAGTCAACTTCTTCAACTTTTTCACGCACAAAAGAGGCCAGTGCCTCGTTCACTACCTCTCAAAGTGCCTCCTTGACGTCTTCATACTCCGAAGAACGTCCATCAAGATCGTTTAGCGGCTCGGCGTCATCGACTCATTCGATTCCGACCCATTTTCTCAGCATGACCGCTCCCTCACTCACACAGTCAACGACAATGTTCGCTGCCACAGTGACAAAGTTCAAGCGGAATTCCAAGACAAGCTCCGTGTCGCCGTCCGCTTTTTCTTGGTCGCACGACGTGTCGTCAAGCGCAACGCGTTCATACGAGCAGACGATGTCGAAGTCCGGAAGTCCACCCACTGTGAGTCCCTCCATCACTTCAACAGTCGTCCTTACTGGTACTCCCTTGGTAAGCTTGTCTGCAGGGACTCGCTCTAAACCCTCACAGACCATGACTGGAACGCCAACTCCTTCTCCAGAAGACACTGCGTCCTTTTCGCCTTCGTTGACGCCATCGTTACTGATATCGGCGTCGAAAACAAACGAAATCGCATCCAGCTCTCGATCAGAGACTGAAAGAGGGTCTCGATCCATTACCCCATCTTCCACGACAACGTTACGCCTCACCCCTTCTTTAACGGTGACTACCTCTATGTCGATCTCGTCATCGGCCTCTATTTCAAAGTCGCCCTCTGGTGGCATGCTGTCCGCGACCAACTCTGCCTCAGAATCCAACTTTCCGTCCATATCGCGTTCCACTTCAATGACCCTCAGCCTTTCAAAGGAGTATCAAACAGCCTCTACCTCCGGCGCCGCGTCTCAAACATTGTCGGGCTCCGTGAGCGTGTCCCACTCGTCGTCCAACATGGATAGCAGGTCGTTGTCCACGACAGCCTCACAGACGTTAAGTGGCAGCGTCACGCCATCCAACACAAAGACACCGACTAACGTTGCATCAGCATCTGTCACACCAACTGCCACGCCCACCTTGTCGTTGTCACGCGAAGACACTGCGTCCCCTTCCGCCACGGTGTCCCCAACAGGATCAGAGTCTGGCTCGGCAAGTGTTGACGGACTCTCTGCCACGCGCACACTAACGCCGTCACGCTCGTCTACAACATCGCCGACAGCATCATTGTCACCGCAGCCCACAATGTCCGGATCACCGAGCGTAACCCTGCTGATTCTTCCAACACCAACGCCAACAACGTCAGACTCAAACGTACCCTCAGTATCAAAATCTTTATCGTCCTCTCAAGATGTCGCCTCTAGCACTCGAAGCAGCACAGGATCGATCTCGCAATCGGTATCTCCTTCAATGTCAACGGAAGCATCGGCATCGCTGCGATCCTTGTCGCTGACAATCACCGATTCTCGCAGTAAATCCGCGTCTCCATCGCCGTCGCTCTCTGGAACGTTGTCGGTAACGCGTTGGTCCCTCTCCCAGGAAATATCTAGCACACTTTCGAGGCGTCGTCACACTCGCACTCCCACCATCAGCTTGTCATTCGATGTCTCTTCTTCTTTCTCCAACCAACACAAAGACAGTGTACATCCCAGACACGCCGTCTGCAACATGGACCGCCACCGCTACCGTTGTTGTCACCAAGCCTGTCACCCTCACGCCCTCCTCGTCTCCGGATGTGAATTCATGGAGTCGAAGCCTGACCCCTAGCCCCTCCCCATCGCTCTCTCATGAAAGCAGTGTGACGCCAACAAGCTCATTATCATCGTCCCTGAGCGTTCCGATGACTTCCACGGAGTCCATGACGCCCACTAAGGCAAGTGCCTCACCCATCTGGTCCACGTCGCCCTCACACTCCGCCTCTCACGAAACGACTCCCAGTAGAACCTCAACCATCACTCCGCCACCGACACCAACCCCAACAGTCGTTGGATCATTGAATCTCACCAACACTTTGGTCTCTGCATCGTCTACGGCAGCAGTGTATCCTGAGCTGAACGCCATGACATTCTCCAAAACGATTACCACTGTGCCGTCCTCGTCACATACACTCTCTCAGTCTTCTGAGAGAACTCACTCCATCATCAGTCCGTCAAAATCCGTGTCAGCGCCACACATTACAGGATCTATCTCGTCTACCCCAACGCCCACCATCTCCGTCGACCCCACCAAAACACTGTCGCTTAAGAGCACACGCACCCTGACGCCAATTACTACGCCTACACAGTCGGCAACGGCATCCGTTTCCAACGAGTTTGCCACGATTTCATACACCTCGTCACAAACCATGACAGTGGCGACAGCAACGCTCTCTGAAAAGGCCACCGTGACGTTTGTGAGCGAAACAGCGACTCAAACGGTCTCGCCATCGCCGACGTTAACGTTGACGGATGGAGAGTTATCAACGACAAAGACAAGCACCGCGACGGAATCCTACCCATCTGCCTCAGTACCCATCATGACCACGGCTGCTTCTTACTTCTCCGTTTGTCGAGGATATGATTGCCTCCCAACGACGTCGCTTCTGCCACAACGTGTGTCCGTGGTGACCAACAAATCGTTTGTGGATGGCACGCCTTCAAAGTCTGCGCTGGGATCAAAGCCGCTGTACATTGTCTCTGCAGGCGATGCCCTGACGTTAGACTTTGTAGGTAGCACTAACGACGGAAGCAACGATAAGGTCGTGCTTGTCAACATTGCAACCACAGTCACCTCCCCGGTGTACCTTGATGCCGCACAGCTCGGAGCGCAGTCGTTGAGCACTGCACTTTCTCAGATCGAGACGTCGCTGTGCAGTCAGCTTGAGACGTACTACAACATGTCCGTCTCTACCAACAACGGTGCTCAATCCTTCACGCAGCTCATTCCATTTGATGCAGTCGAATTGTTAGCCTCGCCCTTCACCTTAGGACGGTGGACGACAGCACTTAGCGCCAACGGTACCTCCATCACCCCAGCCCCGCTTTCACGCAGCTCATTCCATTTGATGCAGTCGAATTGTTAGCCTCGCCCTTCACCTCAGGACGGTGGACGACTGCTCTTAGCGCCAATGGTACCTCCATCACCCCAGCCCCGCTTGGCGTGAGTGGGGAGCGGTTCGTGGTGTGCTACCGCAGTTATCGCTACAGCACGTGGCATGCAGTGAAGAGTGATGTCAATGGCACATTTATTGCCATCCGCCCCGATGTTGTGCAGTCTTCACGTGTCGTAGTGGGGAATCCTACGATGAATGTAGGGGCACAAGTGCAACTTTCGGTGCTGCAACGAGGCGTGACTCGTCGACTTATCGAATGTTTTGCTAGTGGAGGCAACAACCTTGGTGGGGCGATGACTTCCGGATCAGCGAACGCAGCAGCATGCTGGTCCTCGTCGTCGTCATCCGCTGCACCAATCTCACTGTTCTTAGAAAGTGCTGCTTTTCCTGTTGCGGCCGTTCCACCGGTGATCAGCTCCTGCAGGGATCCAACAAATGCAACTGCTGGACGAATTCTTCTGTCACCATTGAGAGCTACGTTTGAACTCGTCGAAAGGACCTCCAATAATGATGATTCACAAGTTGTGCCGTTGGTAGGAAGTAACACTCTCTCTTCATTGTATGTCCGTTGGAATATGACGTTTTCAGTGGCCACCTCGGCTTGGTATGCACTGTGCGTCTTAGACTACGAACTTCAACGAATCCTTGCTGCGAACAGCACAACAACTGCGTCGTCATCATTGCCTTTGCCAGCCGCGACGTTGGACGGCATTGTACCTGCTGTTCTCAGCAGGAGCACCGGAGGAAGCCAGTCCTCCGTATGGTCACTTGGTAGCACAGTTCTTGGCGATGTCTCTGCAGTTCCTCACTACAAGAGGGCCGGTCTTTTGTTTCCGTTGTTCCCTAACACAACTGCAAGCACAGCTGTTGTCACCGGACTCACCGCAACGTCAGCGTTTGAGCAATCACTGCTCAATGCGACCGTGTCTTTAGATGATCAACTTGTTGCTCGTGACGCAAACGTGACGTTTCTGATCAACCAATCCCAAGGCTTGTCTTCTCAAGACCAGTGGATCTTTTCAACAACACTGAGCAGCCCGAACGCTTCCCCTAGCTGCCAAAGTTCGCTCCTCACCGGCAACAGCACGGTGAAGTGGGCGGCGTCGCGCGTGTCGAGTCCAGAAGTAAATGTGAGCAGTGTTACCGATGCTGCCGCCAGCATTTCGTCAGTGAAGGTGGTCTTCGAAGGGTTTGCAACCGCAGCGCCAAAGTGGAACCTTTGTTTGATCCCGAGCATCGCCTCTGCAGCAACATCCGACATCACCGCTGCCATCTGGCAGACGTTGGCCTCGTCTGTGTGGCAAACAGAACCACAGTGGTCAAGCAGCGCCGCCCTCATGAATTCTTCTTCTTCTTCCGCGGTTGTGTTGGGTGGTGCACTTCAACAACTCAATAGAACAAGAAGCTCCGCCACAAAAACGACAACGCCGTGGTGGGCTGTACATCCTATCGTGCCAACCTCTGCATTCGGCCCCACGCGTGTTCTTTCATCACCCCCATCAACGCAGCAATTAATCTTTGCTATCGGCACGAATATTAGCGTGTGCCTTTCTGGTGGCCGCAACATTGAGCATTCAGAAGATCTTGTGTACGCTGTACCGACTGATGCGTCCTGCGGTCCTGGATCAAGTAGTGCAGAACAAGTTGGGATTCGTCTCTCTCCTAGCCCAGCGAACTTAGCCAGAGAGTCAAACTGCAGCTCGGCCGCTGGATCGGAAATGGGACGATCGTTTTACTTTGACTCCAGTGCGTTGTTTTCAATGACTCCTGTGGAGACCTCAGCATTATTAGCGCCGTCGATTGGCACGTCTTCGTCAACGCAATTTACACTTACGCTGAATGCATCGCAGTTACTACCACAGTACAATTCAACACTTGGGCTAAGACTATGCTTTTACTCTCCGACAACACTCCAACTACTCGAAACAGCAACGGCGTCGCCACAACCGCTGAGCATAAATGGCACCACCTCATCACTGCGCCTCACCCGCGCTGTCATCGATTGGTCCGCTGACCCTTTCGTGGAGCAACAGTTCTTTGCCTCAGGTTTTGGCCTTCGAGTCGCATCGTCGACAGCGAGTGCTGGGGAGCTCCTTCCTGCAGTTGTGGAAATGCCTGGTCGCACCTTTTCAACGTCATGGACTCTCCCTGTCCTCAGTTCTCTCCAATGGTTCAATGTTTCTGCCCGCTCATCGATGTCCCTGCGTATTCTGCTGCGATCAAGTCGTATCGACCTTTGCCAATTCATGGACTGCTCCTCCTCTAGTGTCACATTGGGAGAAACTACCGATGTCGTCTCCACGATGCTGTGTGGCAACAACTCTTCTGTGATTTCAGACAAGAGCATTGTCACGGTGTTGCCTAGCTCCCTTAACAGGACGCATGTGGTGTTCCCTGCAGGCTCACTGGTCCACGGGTATGGTGTCCTATGTTGGGATGTATCTGCTACCACGACGCAAGGTGCGGCCTCATTGGCAACAACGTCTACCTTCCTCGCGTCGCCGTGGGCCACGTTTACCCCGTTTTCGACTGCAGGCTTTACACAAAAGCTGTGGCCTGGAGCAGGGAACCTTCCAACAGCCAAAGCAACGTCACTCAACCGCTTTGACTTCACCACCTCGAGCATTCTACTTCTGCCCTCTGCCAATGACACATCACCAGAGGCTTCGCTGCTCTACTCCACCGATGTCCTCGTCCCTTGCACGAACACAACATCGACTCCACCTCAGCTCGTAGACGATTTGATAGCCCCAGATTTGTTCTTTAACGTCACCGCCGTCAACAGCACTTGCATTGATCTTTATCGTGCAAAAGTGTCCAACGTCTACGCCGACCTTCACGTCTGCCTTCTTCCAGGACTTCAGGTGTTTACTGCAGGCGGAGTCGAACATAACACTGCTCCTCTCAAGCCCTGGGCCTCAGTGGCGTTCCTACCATCGGTCGTTTCGTCTCTCATTGCGCCGTCCGTCTTCACCACGATTCGTGGCTCTGTCAATGTAACCATTCAAGACTTAGTAGGATACAACTGGATGATGAACAACCTCACCACCACCGCGTCACCGTTATCAGCAACTTTAGTCCCCTGTGCGGATCAATTGAATTCCGGGTCGTCGACCAGCACGTTTAGGTCCGCAGTAAATACGTCAGCCTTTACAATTCAACCTCGAAATGACTCGTCATCGTTGTTTGGTTCCTGGAACGTCGCATTCAACGCCGAACCGACACCCAGCGGGACTGTGTCTCTGTGCTTTTACACGCCAGATTCCCGCATGCCCGCGTTACCATCTTCCTCCTCGATTGATGGTGTTTCTGTTACATCTTACTCATCAGCGGCGCTCCAGCAGGACAGGCTCTTTTATGCCGGTGACATTACCGTGGACCCACTGTTGCAGACTGCACTCCCTATTGGTAGCTCCTGTGACGTGGCAACCAACTACACCGTCTACGGCGCCAGAAGCGTTGGCGCTGCAGGTGTTTTGTTGATCAAGCTTGATGAACGCAACAACAACAAGGACCTACTGAAGTTTTCGACGGGATTGGTAAACGCGACGTCAGCGTGTATTGCTGCTGGTGTTGCGCTCTCTCGGCGCTACGTGTCCAATAGTACTCTTGGCATCTACGTCACGACAATTTCTGTGGCTGTTACGAGCGCAGCCTCCCTTTCTAACCGAACGTTCTTCCTTCCAAGCCATACGATGTCTCAACGTGGCTACTACGGAGTTTGCTACATCGGCCCAAGTGGCGATGTGTACAGCTTCGAGGCACCGGTTATCCTCCGTCTTCGTCCGTTTGCCGCAGCTGTGGCAATCCCAGCCGTTGCGCTTGGTATCTATGGAGCGGTGATAAGTAATGTTTCGACCACCGTCGTCAGCTCGGTAGATGGCTCGCTCCTCACAACGGTGAATAAAGTTGTGAAGATCTTTAGCGGTGTCGCAACTCCTTTCAACATCCTCGGCGGCGGTGTAGATCCTGCACTTGATACCATTTACATAGTACCGAAGGACCTCCCTTGCCAAATGTCCAACATGGTGGACTCCACCGGTTATGGTGTGTGGGCAACGAACGGGAGCAATGCACTTGTTGTCAACACAACAACATCGCTGGTAGGGAGTGTGTGGTACCGTGCAACGTTAGCACCAAACAGCGATGCCTATTTGTATGCCATGTGTGTTCAACAAACTGGAGTCCCTCTTCCTGCTACCTCATCGGTATCGGCCACGACCACCAG
>CYKH01001728.1:0-29427 GCA_001460835.1 Bodo saltans
TTTCACACCAATGACATGAGCTTGTGCATTCGTCCTTGGCTCTCGTAATGACACCCATGGGACCCAGTTGGTGACGTCTGCTATGGTAGATGTTGGCAAGGAAAGAGACAGGAGGAGCACAAACAGCGCAGCAGGAGCAACGACGGAAGAACGAGCCGATGGAGCGGGGCGGTGTGCTTGCAACGTCATGTTGGTTGACTTCATGTCGAGGGGGGGGTCCTGTGTTGAAGCGCGAAAGATGTACTAATGCTGCCTTTTATCCGTGAGTACTCCAAAGATAAAGTTTTGTCCCTTTAGCTTTTTTTCTTCTTTGCAAGAACCAAAACTTCCAAAGTGTTGAAAAAGTGCATCAATCGCGTTGAACTCACACTTTCAATTGATGATAATATGATGTTTTCAAGAGAGTGTAACACTCTCAATTTTAAACTGACACGATCGTTTTTTTTAAAAAAAATCGTCTTTGTCTTGGTACGCGCAAAAAAAAACAAACAATCATCGACAAGCATCATTGTCTAGATTGACTTCGACGATGTGTTGTGTCACATTATTCTATTCTGGTGGCGGTAAAGGTGCGCGTGAGAATACCAGCGGCCCTTGAATAACATTCGTAAAATATGTTGCGTTCGTGGAAGAATTTGAGTTGGGAGCATTGTACTGAAAGCACTGTTGAGCAACGTTATCCCAGCAGCACGGAAACCACCGGCAGTCATCGTTGGTGAGGCCTCCTCCGCAGGGAACACGTTCCGACCCCATCGCAGAGCAGCTGCCCTCGGTGTAGCAGAGATACACATCAAGTGCCTCCCCGGGTCGGAGTTGTACCGCTGTGGAGGTGTTGAATGTGGCGACTTCTGAGCAGGGAACGTCCTCCACCAGGGGCAGTGGGATGTCACATTGCGGTGTGACCGCAAGCCGGAAGGTGGACACTGGAGAGCCACAAGTAAGCCCAGCAAACACCGATACATCTTCCCCCACGTTGTACGAACCGTTTGCGTGGTTAAAGGAAACTTCAGGAAAGGGAATCATTTGGCTTGCGTCTGTGTAGGGGAGTGCTGAGATGCGCGAGGGATACTGCGTTCCCCCAACACAATACACGAGTCCCATCGACGAGAACTGCGCGCATTCGGTTCGGCGCTCTTGAATATCCACGGTGACAACTTCGTTTTCTTGCTGAAGGACTTCGTCGTACAGGTTGATGGCCGGCCCGGTGTGACCAGCAATTTCGTAGCTGGTGGCGAGGAACTGCATGATCACGCCCGCACCCGCACCGTTGTACGAGGGCAGGTAGTTCGGGTTGGCGTAAGTCTGGGGGAAAGGGCTTGTGGGCAGAAACACGTAGTGTTTTGTGTCGAAGACAATTCGTTGGGACGTGGGAATGCCGGATGTGCAATGCAGACAACCAGAAAGGACAAGAAGGTTGTTCCCCGTCCCTGGTTGAGATACGGCGCAGTTGCACGCCCACGTAGCCATGGTGGGGTTCAGAATAGCGACCACAGTCCACGTGCCGTTGTAAAACATCTCAACTTCTGAGATAGGAAAGTTGTCTGCATTGCGTCCACCGAAAAGGAAGAACGTGTAGTCAGATGTGGGGATGAGGTCAAGAATGCTGTCGCTCCCTGAACCGTCTCCGCCCTTCGCGGGGCCAAGCGTCTTGAGCCGCCCTAACGATGCCGCGTTGCGCATGATGTTGCTGGGGGAGTGCTTATGCACCGTTGCTGGGATGATATCACTGTTTCCGTCGAGCATACGGATCTCAACAAACTCATTACTTTCGTTTTGCAATATGTCGCACGCGTATGAAATAAAAACACTTTGATCTGTCGCCACGCTCCCTGACTTGGCACTGATGGGCCGAATGCTGCTGCCGTCCAGTAAAAGTGGGGCCCATTCATTGATGTTGTCAAAGTCGATCCACAAGATTTCGTTCGTGCTGGTAACGTCACCACTTGACGACGATCCATTGGTCAATTGAGAAGATTTCGAATTCATCGCTTCTTTTTCTCGAACAAACGGGGACTTCGGCAGCCCTTTGGTGCGACGTGGTGTAGCGGTGGACACGTCTTTGATTGCGGCAAATTGGTCACCATCGGTGCTACTGCTGCTGCTGTCGTTGACAGCTGAGGACGCAGGGGGAATCGCACCAGAGCTGACGTTCTTCAGCGAGTATGGCTCACTCGTTCCACCGACGAGAAACGCAATATGACCAATGACATGCGCTTGTGCGTTCGTCCTTGGCTCTGGTAACGAAACCCATGGGATCCAGTTGGTGACGTCGGCTGCGGTGGGCGTTGACAATGAAAGTGAGAGAAGAAGTAGAAGTGACGCAACCACAACGGAAGGAACCGCTTCAGCGTGGCGGCGTGCTCGCCAAACTTCAGGAGCTCGAGTAGTGGTGGCCAACTTCATGTCACGAGGAGTTGGTTTTGTGGAGGTTTCTCTACACCTCTTGAAGGGAAGCAGACAAAGGAAAAAAAAAGAAAGGGCATAAATTAACTCACAGGTCGTGCCACAAACAGAGCCTTTCCCAAAGCAAGGACTTACGTGTACACCAGAATTTAGGTGTCCCAAACCTGCGCAACAAGCACAAGACACACAAGCCCGATGTCAACGATCATAGACCGCAATTGACAGCATTTGCACGCCTGCACCATTTACCGTTGACCACCAGAACAACGATACTGTTTTGTACAGCGTCGGCGAAGAAGGCAGCGCAAGCAAACTGACGTATCTGTGATAGCCCGCCTCCAACCGGCGACACAACTATGGGGGCCACAGATGACAGGCTTCTGGGTGTACAACAATCAACTGACTGGGACCGTCCCCGGTGGGTACGGAGACTGGACGTCTATGACGAACTTCGACTGTAGCTACAACAGCATCAACGGCACATTGCCAGACTCATTCGGGCAGTGGATGCATCTTGAAGAATTCAAGGTCTGTACGAACATGTTGTTTGGCACGCTGCCCGCAGTGTATTCGAATTTTGTTGTGAGCTTTGTGACCGTTAGTTACAATGGTTTCAGCGGCACACTTCCGCCAGAATACGGTGCCAGTTGGGGTCCTACAATTCGATCGTTTTATGCTGCTGACAACCAACTTCGCGGCATTATACCGGCATCGTACGCGGCGTGGACGTCACTGCAGATTTTTGATGCCACAAAAAATTCGCTCGAAGGCACGTTGCCGCTCATGATCTCTGCATGGACACAGATGACTGCCCTGACACTAGGAAACAACCGCTTCACTGGGACGATCCCCGCGTCGTACGCGGCACTGCGCGGCTCGCTCGTCACAATGTACCTGTACTGCAATCAACTTGAGGGGGGACTCCCAGATGAGTTTCGTTCCATGTCTGCACTTCGAAGTTTATTTTTGAATGGAAATCAAAACCTTACTGGTTCCCTTCCCTCATCGTGGGGAACGCCAACGAATATTCTGAGGCTTGCGTCCTTCAGCCTTCAAAATACGTCTATCACTGGGTCGATTCCTCCAACGTGGTCGTCGGTCATTTTGCCTCAGGGCTTTATCGCACTGTGCGGAACAGATGTTTGTGGTGCCGGGGGCCTGACTGGCTCCTACTCTTTGTGCGTTGATGACGTTGCGGCGTGTGACCCAAGAAACCAATCTTATTTTATTGCACACTCAACTCTCTATCTGCCACCTGCGTGTTCGAGCAACAACAACAGTACTCCTGCGCCCTCTTCAGCGGCAACGTCCTTAGCGCCCACACCGCCACCATCAGCCTTTTCAATTCCCGCTAATCATTCGAAGTCTAATGCTCAAGATTGGGATCATTGCTGCATTGGCTGGTTCAGCATCATCGGTTGCCGGCAGCTCAGTTCGTGCAGGCGCAACGATGAGGTTGGCGACGTGTGGTGACGGGGACGACGCTGATTTGTTGGCCACCGCTGGAGGATACTTAGGTGCCTACTGCATCGCATGTGTCGGGTGTTGCTTGTTGCTCGGGTGGCACATCCGCCATTCAGACAAGTCCTCTCTTCAGCGGAAGACTCGAGTGGTTGCAAGCATCGAGCACCTTGGCATTCCTGGCAGGTTGTGGGGAGTGCTCAGCAGCGTCGTTGCCCCGTTGGTCGAATTTGGTCTCTCCCTCGTTTTGCTGCGAGACGACGATGATGAGACTGCCGCCGCCGGTGGTGGGGTTGCCCTTGGTGGAGTTTCATTGGCTGTAGGTGTTGCGTCGCTCGCATGGCTATGTAGTACAATGACTTGGCGTTTCCATGCAGTATGGCGCAATATCAGTCAACGAAGTGTCGCTCATCGCGACGAAGACAAAATTGAAGATGTTCGCGGAGGGACTCTGCATCATCGCAGTACATTTTCACTCCTGTCCTGGAGTGTAGGGCGTTGCAAAGAGTATGATGAAAGTCGCGGTGGCGACTGGGTGGACAGCGACAGCGTGCGCGTTGATGTGCACCAGCCGTCGTTCGTGGAGTGCAACGGCGCTGTGTTTGAGGAGTATGGATACAGGCGGACGTGGTTTGTTTTGTGGGAGAACGGTTTAGCAGCTCTCCTCTCGGTGCTGTCTGCGGTATCGCGGTTGTCATCGGGCACATGCAAC
This sequence comes from Bodo saltans, assembly GCA_001460835.1. Lineage (NCBI taxonomy): Eukaryota > Euglenozoa > Kinetoplastea > Eubodonida > Bodonidae > Bodo > Bodo saltans. Next base: position 4,577 of record CYKH01001728.1, read on the forward strand.
GCCACCCAGGTTGTGGGTGCCGTGTTGCAGATGTGCGGCCTCCCTACGCTTGTTGCGGCGCGTCCTCACCGCAAAGCGAAGGCGTTGCTTCTGGCCGCTGCGATGGAGTCCTTCGGTTTCGTTGGGGGTCTGTGCCTCCTGGTCTCTGCGACGACTTTGATTGACGGCGACCCATGGGGCGATGCGGCGAGCGTTGTGCTGCAGATCCAACTTTATGCTGGTGTTGCACTGCTGATTGTTGACGGGCTGCACACGGGCCGCATACGAGATGCTCTGCGAAGACTCGTGGCCACTGGTAGCCCATCGTCACTTGGGGAAAATAGGTTCGTTCAAAGACAGCCATTTGATATTGACCCCCGAAAGGCCAATGGGAGGCCAAAACGCGATTCAAATACGGCTGTAACATCCCATCTTCACAGCGAAACCATGAGGCGTAACAGCAGATCCAAGAACAACACCTCAAGCGCACAGTTGACGGTGTTGGTCGAGATGATTTGCTCTCGTCACACGATTTGATTGGATTGGCTGCGGGTGTCAACACGTCAATCACACACCATACGTAAAAGAAAATAAAAGAAAAGAAAGCAATTCAAACGTTCTCGCTTCGTCTTTCTTCTGGTTCACTTTCCTTCGACTGCAGTGGGGAAGGGAGGATATTGACCCGTCCACTATGTTTCTCCATCAAGATAATTTTCAACAGACCATGTAAACCACCAGAAATTTAGCATCCCAACCGAATCGGGAAGTCTTCAGGCAAGGGGCGCTTAACTGATTACGACTCGGGCCCCCTTACCATCATAGGTAAGTTCGGAAGGAACTTAGACAAACACACAAAAACCAATATGTTTTATTACTGCTGTTCAAACTACCACTGTTACCAAGACAATGACGATATTTTTTTTGAACGTTTCTCATCTGTGATTGCTCAGCTGTGCTTGCGTGCCGCTGAAGGAGAATCTGACCACCCGTTGTTCAGTTGTTGTAACGGTTTGTGTGAAAAGAGGTCGTTGAATAGCCAAAATGCAAAAAAACCAACAAACGAATACAAAAAACCACAAATTTTTTCCCTATAACTACAACTATGCAAACAAAAACTTTAGCGAGTCCAACCGAATCGGGAAGTGTTCAGGCAAGGGGCGCTTAACTGACTACGACTCGGGCCCCCTTACTCATCAAAGTAAGTTTGGAAGGAACAACAACAACAACTACAACAATTTCATCAATCAAAACAAGTTTGATGCACTGAATCGTCGTAACCGACAAAACAACCATTATTACCAAGACAATGACGATATTTTTTTTTTCCGACAAGCACGATGCGCAGGAAGAGAAGTTTTTTTTCAAAGACCTTCTGTAGATGCACCTGTGTGGCAACCGCGCTGATCAAACATGACTCTGTTTTCGAAAAGATTTTCATTTTTTTCCCCTTTGTGATTTGAACAGAAAAGACAGTGGAAAGGAGCGGTGTTAGGACGAAGACGAAAGGATGCGTCAAAACAGATGCTTGTGCAAAGCACTTCGTGATTCGCTCAACAGCGGAAGCTCCATGACACTCGGCTCTAAAGGATCGCAGAAATCCACCGCCGCCCACCGCGCACGCATGCCGTGGACTGCTGCCAAAGAACGAGTCGCCGCAGTCGTTCTTCACGCCAAAGATAAGACAATCCTTGATGGCGCGAAGTTAGTGGAGGCGGAGGATATCGACCGAATGTCTCAAGTAGACCCCCTGGATGTGCTCAAAACCGCTGTGAAAACATACGAATTCAATACATCAACGGGGAAGAACGTATTCCAACTTGCGTCCCAACTTCCCCATCATGGAAGGGGTCAACGGTTCTACCGGAAAGAATGGACCGAAGGAACCTACGAGAAACATGTCACACTGTCGTCCGTCGAATTTAGTCGTGATGGAAGCGAGGGGACTGCGTACGGCTACGTTACGTTCCACGGGGAGTCGACCTTAAGGCCGATTGTCATCGCAAACAGTGAGGCCCCAGGTTGGCACGTGGATTACGATGCACAACGGGCGGTGCCATACGACAGCATCGTGGTGCCCCCTCCTAGCATCGGCACGGATGTTCCTGTGAACCCCGCGACTTACAGGCTGCGTGCGTACCCGTATTACGACGCGCCCAACCCTGAAGAGTTTGTGGAGAAGTTGTTGAAGGACCGTGGTGTGCTGCCCGATCCTGAAGTTGACCCCAACTCCGCGGCGATGTCCACGCCGTCGCTTGGGGATGAGAGCAATGACGGCTCTGTGCACGTGAAGGCATAAAAAAAAAAAAAAAGAATCAAAAAACAAAAAAAAAAGAATCCGTTTCGTTTTTTCTTGTGGTGTGCATGCCCGCACTGCAATATGCTTTGTGCTCTTCAACGCGGTTGTTGTTGAACTACTACGTGATGCGTTGAACCATTTTCGTACCTTATTTTTGTCCTCGACACAAGCGATCGAGCGGGAAGTCCAAGCAACACACAGAGGAGAGGAATCGATCGACTCGCGCGAAATAAACCCCCGCGAGCAAAAAAAGTAGAACCAACAAAACAATACAAAACAAGAGAAAACGCTCGTGCTGCAATCAACAAGCAAACAAAGCAAACACAACATATATGTCCACCATTTTAGAGACCCATCAAGACCCAAACTACGAGCCCTCCCACTCCGAGATTGTAGAATACGGCAAGTGGTTAGGCATGGAGGTGCCGGCCGACGACCATCTCTTATGGATCGCGCGTGAAGGCTTAAAAGCTCCACTACCAGAGCACTGGAAGGCGTGCAAGAGCGAGAAAGGCGAGTTGTATTACTTCAACTTCAAGAGCGGGCAGTCGATATGGGATCACCCTCTGGATGACCATTACAAGAAATTGTTCAAAGATGAAAAGGCGAACCCAAGCGAACGCTCCAGACCAACGGCGGCGGCGGCAAAGGGTGCTCACTCATCTCCTAAGCCTTCTTCTCATCAACAACAGCAGGCACAGACAGAGCAGCAGCAACCACAGAAGAAAGCGTCGTCTCGCACCAGCAGCCCATCGACGACGACGAACAACACCCATCATCATCATGGCGATGCCGCTGCGGCTTCTGCTGCGAAGTCTTCCTCGTCACTCCCACCTTCGGGTAAGACCAAGACGTCTGCTGCAAAAGACCAACACGCGGCTGGCCATGCGCTTCCTTCTCTGAATGGTGGTGCCGGTGGTGGAAAAGGCTCTGCCTCCTCAGCGGCCACCAACAGTGGTAGTAGCGAAGACGAACGCTCTTCTCAAGACGGTCCAAAACTTGGTAAGCTCCGAGAACTCAAAACACTTAAAACAAAGAAAGATATGCCCGGTGAGCTACGGCTCGATGCCCTCCCCTCGTCCACTGGCGCCACCAGCAGCAGCAACAGCAGCAGCGCCATGGCGGCAAAAGGGTACTCCAGCGATCCGCCACTCACGACGACAGCAGCAGCGTCATGGGACACGAAAACTCCGCTTGGCTCCACCCCAACCACCTCATCCATCTCCGTCATCAGCGGGGCTCCAGAGAAGACCATTACTGTCGCGGGGAAGCTGCCGTCGTCCGCGTCGTCGTCTACGACTTCGTTGACAGGCCTCAACGGGCGAGACGATGCAGTCGAGATTTCTCCAGTCTCCGACGAGATCGCCGTTGGGGCTGCGGCGTCTGTCGCGACGACACGCAGCAATAGCCGTGAATAGCCGTGAGAGCAGACGACGCGCGTCGCTTGTCTCGTTCTCAAATGAAGAAGTTGCGCTTGCTCAAGACGGGAAGCAACTTCAGCAGCTGCAAGCGGAGAATAACGCAGAACTCGAACGATTCCGCGCGGCTGAGAATGCACGCGTGCAGCGCGCCAAGGACGACCACATGAGAATCCTTGACGAAGGCCTGCGCTCTAGTCGCGACGCAGCTGGCCGCAAACACGAAGACGCCGTCCGATCCCTAGAAGGAGAGTTTAAGGCTGAAGCGCGGCTGAGAATGCACGTGTGCAGCGCGCCAAGGAAGATCACATGAAAATCCTTGACGAAGGCCTGCGCTCAAGTCGCGATGCAGCTGGCCGCAAACACGAAGACGCCGTCCGATCCCTAGAAGGAGAGTTTAAGGCTGAACTTCAGCGGAAGAAACTTCAATTATCACAACAGACAGATGACGAGCTGCTCCGGCATCGACGTGCGGAGGAGGACCGTATGGCAACTCGCCTCAAGGCCCTCAAAGACGATGTGGCTTCTCACGTGGAGCTCTCCATCCGCAACTTACGCGATGCTGGCGTCGACGGCGGCAATCAATTCTTGGAGGCCGTACGACTGGAGCAGCGCGCGTTTTTGAGCGCTGTCGCCAACGGGATGGATGCGACGAAGCGTGTGGCCACCGAGCAGCACGCAGAGGACGTGGAGTTGCTCAAAGCCACACTTCAAGCGGAGAAGACAGCGATTCATAATCGAATTCGAGAGATTCAAGGGGAGTGCGCGGCAAACATTTCAGTGATGAAAGTGGAAAATGCTGCCACTCTGGCGGCCATGGCGAAGGAGTTTGAAAGTCAAAAAGCGGCATTGGAGGCAGATCACAAGGACGACATCCAAAAGTTGATCCGGGATTTGCGCGCGACGGCAGAGACAGAACTGCGGGAGATCAAAGAGGAATACCATCGTAAACAACAGCAACAACAACATCACCTTCTTCACCCTCTCGCGATCGATGCTGCCACAGTGAATAGTTCCTTCGAGGACTCGACCACCAGCGCCGCCGCGAAGCCATTATCTCGCTTTGCCCATCCACATCAAGAAACGTTAGTGTCGGACCTCTCCGCCCAACAAGGCCTCATGGAGGCCATCGCCGCAGCTGAGCATAGTAGCAGCGGCGAGTCTGCGAGCGGGAGCCTCGTGGACCTCGCGCATTCCCTGCATGCAGCCACCCAGACATCAACCCCAGCGGCATCCTCCAAAGCTGCTCCCCCGCCTATGCTGTCTGAGAAGGATCTTGGGCTGAGCAACAGCACTAGCAGAACACTGCCACCAGGTGAAGATCTACGCAGCGTTATCACAGAAGTCCTCCGCGATTTATTTAAGAACTCGCCGTTTATTCTGCCATCCCCCGCGTCGCAGAATCCCAGCGTCCAAGTGTCCCCAAGCAATCACTTTGGTCGAGAAATTGAACACAACGTCCCGCCGCTGTACAAAGGTCCCGCGTCACCAACCTCAACACTCCATTCACAGCAGCAACAGCAACAACAGCAGCCGCACTCGTCGGTTGGGCGGTCAGTCCCATCCCACCACAACAACGGTAACTCCCCTCAGCAGCAGCAACACAACGTCAGTCACAACCCCCCAACGGCGCAAGCACTCCATCAGCTCAACACGAGCATGGCCCCTGAATCCTATCAAGAACAGCGACAGCTTCTTGTCGATGAACGCCGCCGACTGCAAGAGGCGAAGGCATTTGTAGAGAATCAGCGCACAAGCCTAGAAGAGCGCAGAACACAATTGAAATCCGCTCGTCGACATTGGAAAGCAGATGTGATGGACGCCAAGGCGCAAGGCGTCGTCGCGACTTCCAAAAAAGGTCTTCTGTTACAAAAGGTGCACAAGGTGCTGGATAAGCAAGCTGTGGGCCTTCAACACGACGATAACCTCTTAAAGGACAGCGAGCACTGGCTGAAGACAAAGGAACAACGGTTGGTGAAGTTGGAGCTGCAGTTTGATGAACACGAGCGGTCGAGGCAGGGGACGCATGATATGAGCATGGCAAGTGTGGACACCACAGTGCTTCTGACAGGGTACTTCAAGCCACCGCTCCTCACGCAACACCAACCACAGCCAGAGGAAACCCATCCAGGATCCGTGCTGATTGCTGCAAAGGCAGGAGGAGCAACAGCTGCAGCTTCATCCACGGCTGCTGCTGTTCACAAGTCGCACAAAGCATCTCATCACACCCATCACGTTGTTCCCTCCAGCAGCACAGCAGCACCTTCAGGGACTACTGCTGCCGTTGCCAGTGTTGCAGGTGGAGGCGTGATAACAACGACGCGGTCGATCAGCCCAATGCTTTCCAAAGCGTTGGAGCGCATCGAAAAGCGTCTTGACAAAGTTGCCCACCTCGTCGCGACAACGTCTGCCGTCCCCAAACAGAGTCAATATCAGCAGCAGCGAAGCTCTTCGGATGCAACGGCAGGGAGACGAAGCGGACGAACATCACGGAGCAACAGCAGAGGGCGTCACGTGGATTTTGCCCCTACAACCTTTTCAGACCCGTGGGTAGAAATATCGCCTGCAATGGCGTAGTGAAAAAAAGAGAGGCACCATATTTTTTTTGAAACCAAACTCGTGGATGTGCCTCCCCCTTCCCTCTTCTCCCATCGTACGTAGAGTAGACCTAGACATAGAGTTTTCCCCCCTTTTTTGAGAACTGAAAGAAAGTAGTGCGAGAAAGAGAAGTAGTTGAACGCAACGCGTGCGGTGGCTGCTTTGCGCCGCCGCCTCTTTTCTTCTCTTTCATCATGTCTTTATGTTAGCTGCTTTTTTTCTTGTCGCTTCATTTTTTTTTGTTTGATCGCTGTGACTTCCTTCTGGAGACGTTTTTTTTCTCGCCAGTCAGAGCATGAATGCACTCCTATCCCCAGCTTTGCAACTTCCCTCCCCATTTCCCAACTGTTTGAATCGAGAAGAAGTGTAGTTAATACCCACAAACAACAGGTTGAGAATTGGCGCATGTTTTTCACTGCGAAGTTCGTTATGTCTACTATTTTTCCTTAGTGATCGTTCGTCAGGAGAAAATATAACAACTCATAAATTTTTATTGCCATAATGTCCTTGCGGCAATCTCAGCATGCTGAGGAAAGCACCGTACTTCCATCCCTTCGCTTCCTAGGCCACCAGTGTTCAGAAGCCACTGTACCGTCATACCTCGCTGACGGCAAGATCGCGGTGGCGACACAGCAGCATCGAAGCACCTTTCCCAGTTTCATGTACCGCACGTTGGTGGACGCGCGCAGGGTGGTCGATGCTCCGGTTGGCTGCACGTTTCACTTCACTGCAGATGGACGTGCAGTGCTGTTAAATCACGTGACCCGTGCTGGCTGCCTTGTTTCCGTTCTTGCCAAGAAGTACGACGAAGAAACGGCGACCATGAGGAGAATAGGAGACGCTCCTACTACCGCAAGAAGAAGATCGTTGGAGAATCATGGCGATATCAGAAACAGCAGCGCCCATCCCTCGATACACCGGGATCATGACGAGGAGGAAATGTGGAAGACGAAGAACGAGCGAGTTCGGAGACGAGACGAGAGCGTCGACAACGAAACAACCTCTGCTGCTTACAACAGACATATGACGGGTGATGATGCTCAGCATCCTCATCCTCGTTACGAAGATACACCTCGTATTGCGTCGTCAGCGGTTTCTCATAATTCGTCTCGTCGCGTTGCACACACCGACGACGAAGACAACATCGAATCGCGCCGTCGCTCCACGTCGTCCACGTCGAATGAGAGGGCGGGCCCTGTCGGGGGTGGTGTATTTTCTTCTTCTCGTGGAGGAGAAGAAGGTTTACTCCCTCTACCGCCTCCCACGACATCGTTTTTAGGGACTCATAACCAGCAGCGACAAACGCTACAGCATGAAAACGATTCCGCGGTAGGTTTGCTGCAGTCACTACTATCTGCACCGACAACGGCGCAGCGTGAGAAACCGTTTGGGCCGCCGCCGCCATCTGCGGTGGCGCTCTTATCGATACCTCCTACTTCGTCGGCAGTAACAACATCATCATCAGCGCACCATTTCTTGCCTCAGAGCAGCAGCTCCATCTTTCCCACTCCGTTGACATTTGTTCCGCAGGCACAAACACAACAACAACAGAACGTCGTTGTTGAACGGTGGTCGCAACAACCGCCAGCCGGCCAAATCCCTCCACAACATCCCGTTGTCGCTCATGTCCAGCAAAACCCTCTCGTCTCTACTGTAGTGCCACCACCGCGTCAGTCTTTCGCTACCCAAGTACAGCCGCAGATTTGTTTGCCCACTCAGCTTGTTGTCCCGACAACAACATCTCCGGCAGTCGCCGCACCACCGGTACCACTGCAAACGAAAAATCCGAAAGAGGAAGAACGTATGCGGACGTCAACAACTTTTACCACTGTGGATCCTCCTGCTCGTGTTGTAAATCCACTTGAAGTTGTCGCTGCTGCTGACATGGAGGAAGACATCAAGCTCCAGCAGCATCTTCCTCAAACAGAATTATTGAATGCCACCGTGAGTGTGACAACGCTGCAAGGACGCGAAGAGTCGCTGCGGTCCCCGCCATCAGTCCCTGCGCTTTCTTCTGCTGCTGTCCCTCGCGAACGACAGCGACTGCAACCACCGCCGAGTAGCGACGATGACGACGATGTTGTCGAAGTCGAGCCACCATTATCCCAGAGGTCATCGAAGCAGTCGATGGCCTCATCACCACCAACCGCACCGCCACGACCACGGGGCCGACCACCAAAACAAGTGAAAGGAGGAGGTACAGTAATGGAGGCAGTCGTTGATGCAACATCCAGCCAACCGCAACCATCCCTTCCTTCCACTGAAAAAACACTCGTCGAGGGTTCATTGACGCCGGTGACGTCTGACGTTGACATCATTCCTGCAGCAGCAGCAGTTGTTGCTGTTGCCTCATCGTCCACTCTCCCCATCGACATCAAGGATGGCTATGCACTCCCAGAAGCGCTGCAGCTCAAGAAACCTTCGTCGTTTGTGTGGTGTCGAGCATGCAACTTAGCCATGGGGCCTAGTTTGGCGGTGCAGAGGGCTCATATGAAGTTGGATGAACATCGAGTTGCGTGCATTGCTGCTGCTGCACGACGCGATGGACGATGCGGTGTCGAAGCTTCGGATCACAATGATCCAATGCTCTTCCAAAGTGATGATGGTGTTGCGCAACCACCAGCGTACCGCATGCAAGTTGGTCCCAAGAAGTTTATTGCCATCCCGCCCTTTATTGTACCTCGAAGTGTTGTCACCGCTGAGGAGCGGGCAGCGACGTCGTCTTCTACTTCAGTGGTGGGCGGTGGTGGTGCCAATAGCAGCGTCGTCGCTGAGGGGCACCAAAGCCGAAAGTTCTTTGAAGCGTTCGACTTGGTGAATCATCATTGTCAATTTTGCCATGTCGCTGTTCCCGTTGCCGATTTTAAGGTGCATAACGGCAGGGACTCGCACCGTAAGGCCGAGGCTGCTGCTGTTGCTGCTGCTGCTGCAGCAGCTGGCGCTCAGTGAGGCACCGTCCCGTCTTCGAAAAAGTGGGGTGGCGGCGTGCCCCACAACAACATCGTTATTGGCCAACAATCTCAAAACAAACGAAGGGGCAAAAAAAAAAAACAGCAAAAAAAACAAAACAACAACAACAACAAATAAATAGAAAATTCGAACGTGTCCCGTGAAGGTTCATTCCATTATACGTTTTCTGTTGTTCTCCCACTTCTGCATCAGAAATTGACAACACAAGAGCACCGCAAAAAAATAAAATAAAAATGTTGACCAGTAGGTTTTACGCGGACGTGACGACTACGACCACGACGGATGAGTCAGGAACAGGGTTTCTGATCACCAACGTGGGCCCTGCACAGGGTGCGCACAACAGCCACAAGACTGCGCGCGAAGCAGTTATAATTGCTGGCAGTGGCGAATTTCATCATCAGCAACAACAACAACTTTTTGGCACGACGTCTGAAGCTCGCAGCTCGTCGTGGATGTCCAACGACGGCGGGGCTGGTGGCGGCGGTGGTGGTAGTTTACGCCATGCAACTCAAGTGACGAAGTCGTCCGATAAAGAAAATGAAGACGAAGCCCATCATCAGCACCCGAATCGTTTTTTCGCGCCAGCAGCGCTGCACACGACGTTTTCAAGCGTGCAAGAAATCGAAAGTGAAGGCGAAGACAACGACGAGAGGCACCATCATGGTGGCGGCAGCCGGGGCTGGAGTCCGGCTCGGCGTTCACACGGTGGTGAGAGCAACTCCTACGACGGGATGCACTATCATCATCATCACATAGATGAAACGGATGATCACAACCAACAAAGACAAACAGGCACATACCGACACGACGATGCACAACAAGAACAATATGATGATGATGATGATGCGAACTGTTGTCAGTGCGTCGACGTCATTGGCCAGTTACTGCGCACTGGAGAGTACGCCCTGTGTGTCGAGTACGCTGCGTCTTTTTTGGAAAATGTTCAACCAGGCGATGTCACCCTTGCACAAACACAGTGGGTGTTATGTTACCTGACCAAGGCGTATATTAGGCTCTCTGAAATTGAGCACGCGAAAGTTGTGTTGTCCCTCTGGAGTGAGTTGCTGGATCAAAGCGGTGGTGGTGGTGGCGGCGCGGCGGCGTGTTTTGCCATGCCAGTGGAAAGACATCAGTGGAGAGTGCGATTGTTGTTGACCACCGGTGATCTGTGCAGCGCCAACGGCGAGCGAGAAGAAGCGATGCAAGCGTTGGTGCTGGCCTGGAGAGTGCAGGCATACCTGCACGGTCCGGAGTCCAAGAAGTGCCTTTCCACGTACGTGAGAATTGCGGAGATGAAAGTACAGCTCGCGCAAGATACCGATGCGTTTTCAATGGTTCGCTACGCCGCAGCGCAACTCGTCGGCATCGACGCAAACCTGGTCCCCATCAGCAACAACAACAACAACATCGGCAACGACATTGGGCTCTGGCTGTTATGGAGCCACGTTCTTCGTCTTCAAGTTGTCCTTGCTGCACGCCAACGGCGGTGGAACGAGGCAGCTGAGTTATCATACCGCTCGATTGCGTTTTTGCGCCACGCGTTGTTGCGATGGGAGGCACCACCGTCCATGTCTCCTGCTTCTGGTAGTGCCTACAAGGCGCTTCGCACTGCACTTGGTCAGGCGCTGATGCGAACAGCTGAGATTCTGCACAGTAGCGCTGCAGATGTCACCGATGCACTCGGAAATGGAAACAATGACCTGCAGCAGCAGCAGCAGCAAGCCGCGACGAAGAGTCCACGCAGCAGCAAGGGAGAGTCGATGCTCTCCATGTTTGCAGAAGGATTGCAACTTATTTCTGAATGTTTCCCACCAACGAGCGAGGAGGTTGTGCGGGCGCAACTTCGGCTGGCGACGCTGCACTCATTGCGCGAGCAACAACAACATTCGCGTCGACACGGCGGTGGTGGTCGCCGCAGTGGTGGCGGCGGTGGCACGGCATCCAACACGACGCTTGCGCCCTCATACTGGGAACAGTCAGCGCAAGCTAATGCCGTCAAGAAAAACAACAACAACCGCAGCCATAACAACATCACAACTCTTTACGAATCGCAACAAGGCAACGACGAGAGAATATCACCAGCGTTAGGAACTCCTGCTGAGGCTCCTCCACATGCATCAACAACAACTTCAACTGCTCGACAACTCATACAAAATGTTGTGTCAACACTCCAACAGTCGGATGTGCGTGGGGGCCGGCACGTCCACCTCCTCATTGAAGCGTTTGAAGCATTAGCGGACTTGGAGCATCACATGGGGGACTACCGCGGCGCCGCGACATCGTACCACAAAGCAAAAGCGGCTGCTGGGCAACTATTCGCGCCGGATCATGAACGTTGTGCGATCCTGCAGCACAAGTTGGCAGAGTCGTTGCTCTCCGCAGGCCACTGGGAGGATGCCGTGAGCTTGCTACATGAGTTGAAAGAGTGGTGCTTGCTGTGCCCTGCTGGGGTCCGTCCCCCAGTGCCTCTTGTGGTGTTGCACCATAGTCTGGGGAGCGCAATGCGACTGGCAGAGAGGTTTGACAAAGCAGAGGGTTACTACCGAGAAGCGTTAGCAGATGAGCAGATCGACTTCGTCCGAGAAGCGTTAGCAGATGAGCAGATCGACTTCGTCACCAAGACACGTGTTCTGGGCAACCTCGCTGCGCTGTTTCTCACCACTGGCGACATCGATGCGGCGATCCACTACAATCAACTAGCTCTTACCACGAGAATGGGGAAGTTAGGGGAGCAGCATCAAGATGTTGCGGCGTCGTACGCGAATTTGGCGGCGTTGTATCAACGCAAATGCAGCCCGAAGCAAGCGCTTTTCTTCAGTGAGAAGTGTTTAGAGATCATGAATGTAGTGGCCGCCACTACAGTGAAAAGGAAGCATGGGCAACCACATAACAACACCAGCAGCAACGTCAAAAACAGTCTCCAGAAGCCAACGCGGCCGTCCCCAGGACTTCAGTTGTCAGCTGCTGGGAGCAATCACGCGACTGGTTGCGGCTACAGCGGTGTCGAAATGATCGACGGCGTTTCTTCAGTTCGCGCTTGGGCGTTGAGGACGCTGCGAACTCCTGCTCCATCTTCATCTTAGAGTTGCTGATGGAGAACGGCAGAGCGATACATTACATTATTCTTTGTACAATTCCGAAATTAAGTCTAACTAAGGGGCGAACGTAAAACAATGGTCACGGAATTTTCTTTCATCTTTTGGCTTCCTCTCTGTTTTACTTTGGCAGGGGGTGTCAATATATTTGTCGAAACAATGGAACGAGAATTTTCAGATTCCACGGTGCTCGTTGGTGGCTATTTTGTGGACACCGCGACTGCAACCGTACAAGAGGCGGAGGCAGAAGCACAGGACCTCATGCTGCGCGCCATGTCAGACGACATGGAGTACTGGGGACGTATCTCCAGCGCAGTGCTGCACGATGACTCACAAGCCGAGCACGTGAAGAATTCCGTGGCGCCGGAGTTTCAGTCATTTGCGCAGATGTGGACGCGTACCGGTCGCTCATTGGATGTCATCAAGTCGTTGAAGGACCACGCTAACTTGATGCAGTCACGTTTTGACCCTCGCGGAAGAGGTGGATGTGACGCCAAGCACCTACGACGTGGATGCCGCTCTTTCCCTTCTCCAAACAATCGAAGACGTGTTTCTGTCCGGGCTGGACGACTCCGTCGCCACTCTTCTCCCCGAGATTGGCACCGACGAGATGCAGACGATGGCCAAGGTGTACGACCACATGTTGCACTGCTTCAAGCACGCGACGTTCAAGCAGGCGTTTGGGTACAACGCACAAGACCACAGGCAGCCTCCTTTGGTGTTTGGCCAGTCTGTTCCTTCGTACTTTGCAAACGTCGTGGACCAGTCGATTTATCGCCGCAAGGTCCTGTCGATGGCGGGCTTGAGAAATCTCGTGAAATTCGGTCCTAGAATTTACGAAGACCTTGTGAATGTGAAGTTCAGTGGCAATCCGAATGCATACCAAGGCAACGTCGGCTTGAATCTGATGCGTGAAGTCACTGGAAATGTGGTCGACTTGGACACCACCGTGCTTCGGTGCTCATGCAAAGCGACGCTGAACGCCATCAACGCGAGCAATGCGCATAAAAAGGAGAAGACGTACGCGTCGGTGGATGAGTTCGCCAAGTCTGCGCAAGCAATGGAGATTGCGATCCACTGCTCAATCCCTCTTCTGGACACCTTCGCAGCGGCGGTGGGGATTAAAACGGAAGCAGAAAAGGTGCAACGAGCCATTGATTCCTCAAAAATCAAGCGCCCCATCCCTGTTGCGTCTAACAACACGGATCGTGGTGTCCACCCCGTATGGCACTACGTCAACGCTGGCCAGAACTCGTTTCACTGCAACGTGCCGAACCTCGACGATGTGAATGGAGCACTGTTACGCGCTCCGTACCGCTGCGCCAAGATTTGGGCGACACTGGTGTCGTTATACCGTAGCGATCCCGCAGAGTTGCACAAGAGGATGTTAGACTTCTTTGAGAACTGTGTGGTTGACTCGTGCTTCAATATGAAGTGGAAAGCCATCGAGGAGTTTGAATCGAAGATGCAGCACGAGGGGACAATCGTAGATGTGCTCCAGCGGGAGCAAATGAATTCTCAGAAACTGTTCACGGTGGAATTCTTTGACGCGGACGATGAGCAGCACACCAAGGAGGTGGACTTGATGTACTCGCTGGTGGCAGGGCGAGTTGCGATTTCCGCCAAGGACGCTCGAAAAAGGGCGCTTCGGGAGATTACACGTGAAGATGTGGCTCTGTGGGTAGAAGACCCAGCCGTGGTGCTGTAGGAGTTTCGTGTTTTTTTTGCACGCACACTTCCCCCCCTACTGGCAACGACACGCCCAACGCGGGCTGGTTGCCTTTTTTGATTCTCGTTAGCACAAAAAGTCTCTCGCACTCTTTTCAAGTCACACGATTTCGTTCGTTGCACAGCAAACAAAAATGCACTTGTGTGTGGCTATTGGTTTTGCTATTGATTTAGAAATGGCGCATTGTGCTTTGCCTGTTGCCTCTGATCTCATGGACTCAACAAAGTTAGAAGAAATCATCGACCAACAGAAACACCACAACGCCACGTTGTTGATGTCGTCCATCACTGTGATCAAAAACACACCCGTCACTGGTGCCGTGAACAGCACTGTTATGGTAGAGTGGAAGTTTGGCTACGACGTGCCGTGGGAGCCTACAACGAACGACGAGCTGCGGTTGCTGACAACTAGTGGTGTGCTGGTGTCTCGTGTCTCTCTCCGCGATGCCCATCAACGGCCGTACCCACACGGCTCTGTGCGCTATGGATCGCCCACTGTGTCACACCCGGGAAGTTTTGCTGGTGGCTCGTTGCCACCTCCTGCCACCACCACTGCAGGTGACCATTCGCCCACACTCTGGGGATCTTGGTCGTCTGTCGGCACTCCTCAACGCCAAGATCTTCACCTCTCTGCTCCGTTGTCGCTACGAGAAGCGTGCTGCACGCTGCCAACCGCGCCGTTTGGCGGTAGTTTTGTCATCGCGTTCATCGACTGCAACAACAACTTCAAACGCGTATACACAGTGCCGTACCGCATTGTTGGGCCTGAATACTTGCCCTCTATCACGCTGCACCTCCACCCTCATCCATCCCATCTGGCGGCGGCGGAGCAGGAGCGACAACGAGAGGACAAGCCGTCGTCGTCATTGTCTTCGCAACGTCTTAGTGCGCGAGCACAAGCGCCGTCGTCGTCTCGGTCACTCATGAAAGAATCCATCGACAAGAGCACCATTCTGATAGGCAAAAACACCAACATCAATGACACTACTGATGATGCTTCGATGCGATTAAGTGCTCGAGCATCCATAGCAAACAACAACAACAACAACAACAACAACAACAGCTTGAAGGCATTAATGAAAGGGGCGGAGGGATCTTTAGAGTTCTCTGCTGCAGCAGCAACGCCTTCGAGGGAAGAGGTGCACCCCCACGAGCGGTTGACTGTGCGATTCGACGCTGGCGTCATTCTTGACGTTTTGAATACATTGCCGACGCTCACAAACGGTCATCATCAGACCTCAGCATTAGGAACCGACGGAGGGGGCGATTCCTCCTCCTCTTCTGTTCATCCGTTGAGGGGTGGAGGGAAACATCAGCCGCTGTCGAGCAGCGATATTGCGCTTCGTCTGGCATCCACCTCATCCTTCCGCTTCATTGTGTGCAAAGCACAGTTGGGCGACAACTTGGGGTTTAGCGCCTTTGGCGTTGGTATCTTTGATCACTGTGCTTCTGTCAGCCGAGTGCCGGCTCAAGCGTTTGAAGCAATTCTGGAACGAGAGCAACGCAGTTGTCATAGTAGTCATCATCATGCAGACGGACCATTGTACCACACTGTCTCCCTGATGGCCCCTTCTGAGGAGGGTGAGTATGAAATCCGCCTTGCCGTCATTCCTGCAGCAAGCGGCCTCCCGTACAGCATTGCTCGGTCGATGTCGTTCCGTGTGCTCCCGCCGCAACCATTGGCAGCACGAGGGCGGCTGTTTGGATCACTCACGCTGAGTAAAGACAAATGCATGGCAGGAGAGCCTCTGACACTGTCGTACGAGGTGCTTTCTAGTGACACACATCTTCTCTCACGCTTAGATTCTGTTGGGTTCTTGCCGTATGGTCGACCTGAAGCCTTCGCCCATCCAGACGCGATGTACAATTCTATCATGGAGGAGGTAGGGAACAAGACCCTCAGCGTTCGCGCACCTACGGAGCCGGGGGTATTTGAAGGAGCGGTGTATTCGTTCCTTGAGCAACAGCCGGTGATGTTGTCCTCCTCTCCACTGGTGGTGCTGCCACCAAAGCTCGTGGTAGAGCTGTTTGAGCCGTTTGTCCTGGAGCATGGCCTTCAGTCTCGATCGACTCTGCACGGAAAGGCGGTGTGGGGGGTCGAGGGCTTCACAGCCGTCTTCCAAGTGCTCGTCCCCGCGTGCCTGTGCCATCCCCGCGATCGGCTTGTGATCGTAGACGAGGGCTCAAACGTGGTGCATCAAGCTCGTGTGCCACTCGACGTCTCAACAGAAGTATCGGCTCCAGACAACCTGTACGACCCTGCAGAGTACCAAGGCTGCTTCACGAACATGAAGAAAACAACAGTCGAGATACGGCATCCTATCCCGGGAAAATACTCCGTCCACTACTACTCCTTCAACAACGGGCGATTTATTTACCAAGCGCCACTGTATTTAGATTTCTTGAGCACATCGCGCCATCACTCGCCGATTCCGCATCTCCCGACGGGTGCCATCAGCGTCCTCAACACACTGCCGGATGATGCACCGATTGAAGTGATGTTTAAGAAGGAAGGCGCCGATGCACGACCTGCCTCGATGCAGAAGATGGATTGTGTGTGTCTGTATTTGCACGGGACCCCTGACGTGTCCTGCGCGCCGTTTCTCGATGCAACGAGCGCAGCGCCGTATCTTGCGGTGTTTTACTTACGAGGAAGTCCCTCCGAGACGTTCTTCCTTCCCTCATTAGATGCCATTCGTAGAGCTGTGCGCAACACGATGCACTCGCTCACGAACGGAGAAGACGACGGAGGCGAAGAGCAACATCACGCAAACACAATTCATGGAGGAGGTCATGGAGGAGCTGCAGCAACCAACGGCACACCAGGATACGGCGTCGGCGCTGGCAGCGGCAGCAGCACCAGCCCACTACGTGGGAGTATCAGCGGGTCTAGACAGCAAGCGCGCATGATCACGCGGGGCGATGTCGCAAGGAACTCCATCCGGAAAGCCACAGCAAACCCCGTACTATCTTGGTTCTTCACCCCTGAGCTCCTAGCTCCGCCACAAAGTTCAGTGTGCGGTACATGGCGAGCGTGGATGGGCACCACCAGCGCTTGTGCTTAAGCGAAGCCCTTGTCTCCATCGTTGCCCGATCGGAGGTGCCGACGACATTCCGCGCAGTTCCACTGCGTCAAGTTGCGGTGCGAGAGCTTGCGATGATTTCTCATCGGCACACATCGGCAATGACGGACGGATCAATTTCAGCGGTGGTGACGCCGGTGGCGATGGGGCGGCGTGGTGCCACAGGAAGCCCGTCTGCGTCGATGATGAGCCGCTCGATGTTCAGCGCGGCGAAGGGCGCGCTGAGGTTCCTCCGCGACCAAGATCACGATTTCCGAGGTGCCATTCTCGCCCCGCGGAGCTGCGATGCAGTGGATTCGATCGTTGTCACGTTTCACATCACAGAAGGGATGCCCCGAGTGGAGGATCAACTTCTTTTGTTTAGTGTGGGCGGCACCACCCCCATCGTATCGTGCCTCGTGTCCCTAGCAACGGACGCCCGCCCAGATCTGTCGTTGGGCACGCTGCTGTTGAAGTCGCCGATGCTGGAGGGGTCATATGTGGTGGGCTACTTCTCCACCAAGTACAACGGCGTCGTGCTCACGTCCGAACCGGGGATCAACTTCTGCTGTTTAGCGTGGGCGGCACCACCCCCGTCGTCTCGTGCCTCGTGTCCCTGGCAGCAGGACGGCGGCGTGCGCAGACCCCCGCGAGTCATTGGCGATGGCGGCGGTAGTGTTGGGGAAACGCAACCCTTATTATCATCGACTCTGTCCCCTTCCGCCAATATTGCGTTATTACCACCGCCAGTTCAGGTTCGTCTCCCGCGGTGTAGGGTGCTGCTGGTTGGTGTATCTATGAAAGTCGTTGGGGTGCTCAACTTCCCCGGCAACTACGATGTAGAGGCAATGTCCAATATTGCGCGAAAGTATTTCGTTCGTGAGGACGTGAATTGTCGATACGGCATTGGAGGAGGGGGATCTGCTGCTGAATCGTCAAGCAGCAGCACGACCAACAACAGCTCCAACACAGCAGATCACCTGATTCGAGTCCTCCAGGAGTGGCGGACAATATCATTCAGGGCCTTGCTTGGCTCGTAGAGGACGCGATGGCTGGGGACCAGCTGCTGTTTTATTTCAGCGGAGCAGGGAGTGTGTTGCCTGATGGGAGCCGTGCGCTGCTCCCAGTAGACTTCGACTGGCAGCTGCGAGTGATTACCCCGCAGACCATCATAGACCGGTTCTTGCTGCAAGTGCCGCCCACCGTCGCCACCACTGGTAGACTTCGACTGGCAGCTGCGAGTGATTACCCCGCAGATCATCATAGACCGGTTCTTGCTGCAAGTGCCGTCCACCGTCGCCACCACTGTGCTGCTAGACTGCTGCCATCACACTACGAGAATGGAAGCATTCCGTCGATGTGAACTGAAACTTCTGAGCGCTGGGGAGGAGGAGCTTCATGCGGGGTGGGGAGGTCTGCAACGGAGGAGGAAGTACCAAGGCGTCGGCGTGGCGCCGTGGCGTTGCATCCCCCCATCGAAAGGGACGCACGAGGAGAACGTTGGTGCGTCGATTGAGGAGCCACACAGCCACTTTGCACCACTGCTCACGGACGCGTCGACGTTGTGCAGCGCAAGCAACCTGACGCTGCGGGGAATGTTGCCGTTGTCATCACCGCTTGAAAGTCGCCACCACGACTCTCCTCCGCCAACATCACCAACAACGAACAACAACAACAGCCTTGCCTCGCGTCCACTCGCGGTAGTGTACGAAGCCTGTCGTAGTGCACATGCGTGGGGAGACGGAGCGTGGGACGTGTTTGTCCGCGATGCAGGCGTCACACGTGGATTGTTTACGCACAACCTCTGTACGATTATTGAAGGAGAGATGATGGGGGGAGACTCGCCTGGTGGTGGTCACACAACAGGGAGGAGGGAAGCAGGCACGACTAGCAACAACAAGCTACAGCCGCCGCCTCCTTCATTGCGTGGGGGTGTGCCACTGCTGTGGTTTGAGTTACACGAGAGAATGCTGCGTAGCATTGAGGAAACGTCGTACCGGCAAGCCCCACGGCTATGGGTTGGGAGCGGTGACGCGTTGACTGCGCCGGTGGCGCTGAACTCACTGCGTTACGGTATTGACGAGGAGCACTCTCCTTAGCAGCCGTTAACCTTGTTGCGTTCGAGGGGGATCGCACACGTGAATCGTTTAGATAGTGTGTACATTTTTCTTTTTGTGTGAAGCCGACTGTAGATCATGTCAAACGGAAATGGGGAATGCGGTGGGGATCTTCATATGCACTTCCTTCTTTCTCATCTAATTCCCTTCGTTGTGTCTTTTGCAGCAAAAAGGGAAGATACAGAGGTCTACATCACAAGTTTTACATTTTTATCGACGCATTTGAAGAGAAAAAAAAAGCAAAAAAAGACCCTCCGTTGCTGCCCCGGAAAAAAAAAAAGAAGAAAAAGAAGTAAAAATGCTCTCACTGGACGCAAATATCGGAAAAGAAGAGAAGGAAATTTTCTTCGAAAAACTGCGTGGGTTTGTCGTCTCTCACGAGAATTCTCTGAAAGATGTTCTCCAAACCTTCGACACGAACCGCCTCGGTGAGGGCACTGTTTGGGATGCAATGAAGGACACCGTATCCATCGATTTACAATCCACGCAGAATCAAACCACAGTTGCCGATACGTTAGGCCGGACGAAGTTGCATAACGGCCTGTTCTTTCGTATGGCGATGTTGTTCCCGTCGTTAGTGCTCGAGATGAAAAGTCTTACCGAGGAGTGTTACGATTTATTCATCCCCCCACTGGCGATGTTCTCCGAGTACAACGCCGACGACGAGGACGATGGCGACGACTGCAGTGATGCCAAGTCCAACGCCGACACCGCTGCGGCCCTCGCTGCTCAAAAGTCCGATGAACGTGCCCAGAAAGGTCTCGGACGGCTGATGACGCTCCTCAGCGATATTTGGCATTGGGTGGATCGCGTCAAAACGATGGTCACGACCGTGATCCGTAATTTCGCGGCCCTGTACAGCCGTGCCCATGCAAAAGACAACTACCAGCCGTACACAAAAGTTCACTTTCCCCTTGTATGGCACGCCCTGGTCGACTTAATTGGTGCCCTCGTCGCGCTAGAGGAAGTGGTCATGGAGCATGAAACTCTGCGCCAAGGGCTTCGCGTGTATCGAAAAATGCTGCAGCAAATTATTCGCCACAAGGATAAATTCGAGGCGGACGTTGTCATTCTTGAACAATTTGGGAAGTTAATGAACAAGGTGGAGGCTGATCTGCTGGACGACGGCATGTTGGAGCGCCTGGTCTCGTTGCAATACGACTCAGCTGAACTGGAGGTGAACGTCTCGTACAACCCTGTGTTTTATGAGGAATTCTCCCGAATGTTCTCTGGCATTATCCTTACCGTTGGGGAGTCCCTGTGCACGCCGCGTGAAGGCGAGGGGCGCCGAAAGTTCATGGGCCTTCTCGGACTGCACTATTTGCAATTCACCATTTTCAAGGAGAAGTTTCGCAACGACCCAAGCGCGCAACGAAAAGTGTCATCAGATTTGTTTGAGTTACATCGAAAGGTGCCGGTGATTTACATCAACGGAGATGTTCTCTTGAAACCAGCGCAGTGGATGGCGCGACGCATGCCCGCAGCGTTGAAGGCTGTCGTGAAGGACCCTGTCAAGGAGGCGATGATTTCCATCAAGACGGAGTGTGTTCGCACGGCGGCAGATTTCTTGCCTCGGTTGAACTTTTTCTCCACCATCGTCACCATTTGGGCTGCACAGATGCAATCGACGTACGCCACCGACCGTGTCCACTCCAAAGCACTCGTGACGACCCTCACACAGCTCATGCAGCGAGGCATCTTCTTTGCGCAAGATATCAGTCGAATGACGAAGCACATGATTGCGATCCACCAAGCCGCCGACATGGCGCTTACCGTTCCGTTAGTCGACGGCATCGCGCAGGCAGTAGAGATGCTCCACATGATCCGCTCCGCCTTCCACAACAAATATTCGATGCTGGGCGCCTCATTTCATCTCATTGTGCAGTCACACAGCTTTACCATGCAGAAACAACTTCACAATTGTTACCAGCGGTTGAATGATACGCTTCAGAACGCATCTGAGGCGGTGACAGATCAGCACAGCGCCATCGGTCAAGCAATGGCACTCCTCAACAAAGGACAGACTCTGCAAAACCTTCTCTGCTTGGACGTCGTGCTCAGCGTTGCGTTCCAACGTGACGACTGCTACTTCCAGGCGAAGGATTACGAAGACGCCATGAACACATTTGGTACTTTGACGCGAATTTGCAATTTTCAGAAACTTGTTCGCGCCGCAACGGATTGCGATTTCCTGTACTGGCAGCGTGAAGGACTGATTCCGATTTTCTTCCGCCGTTTGTACGCGAACCCTGGCCGTTCTGAGTATCTTCCCTATTTGATCTCCGCATTGCACGATTGCCGCCCAACAATCTTGTCCTCCCGTCACGTCGCGACACCGACGCAACTTCTTGACAATTACATCAAATTTGTGCGGGACACGTTCACCGACGAGATCATTCGTCCTCTGCGCACCGACGTGGAGAATGACCTTCGTTTGTACACCCACGCAGTTGTGTTGGGTCAACCCTTCCGTAAGCTTGAGCGTTCCAGCAAAGATCTTAGTCGCTTCACTCGTCTCCCGTCGTTCCGTTTTTTCAACGAGTCGATTCGCATCGCGGATCTTGTCGAGGATTACCTTGACGCACAGTTTTACAACCTCAACGCTCTCATGACGAACGATTGGAAAACGTACGAAGAGATGCGAAACATTGCATTGGAGCGCTATGGGTTGCGTGTAGTAGAGGGGTTCCTCCCAGGATCTATTGTCGATCAAGGCCTCGATGTCCTCGTGATCACCGAGAACATTCAATTCTTTGTTGCAAACTACACGTACAATTTGAACGAGCAGCTGTTTGTGCAGCGCCCCTCAGTGACCGACGCTAAGAACCTGCACACGCTGCATATTCGCCACGTCGCCAACTCCATTCGAACCCACGGTAGCGGTATCATGAACACCACAGTGAACTACGTCTACAAATGCTTGCTCAAAAAGCTCGCGATTGTCTCTCAATTCTTGTACGACGATCATGTGAAATCTCGATTGATGAAGGACGCGAAACATTTCAACGCACACAAGGACACGTGCGAAGGGCTGTACCCGTTGCAACGCGCAGAAAAATACAATACAGAGATGCGAAAGCTTGGCGTTGCAGAAGACGGCCGCACATTCTTGGATCAATTCCGCCAACTTGTGTCTGAGGTGGGTAACGCGTTGGGGTACATGCGCATGGTGCGTAGTGGTGGCCTCCGAGCCATCGCAGATGCCGCTGTGTTTATCCCTGCAATGGACGCCATACCCCACTTGGAAAAGAAGGTGAACCCAAAGGCTGTTCGTGAAGGAGAAGAATTCAAAGACGACGATGAGGATTTACTGCTTGCAGTCGAGGAGGAGGAAGAGGAGGAAGAGGAAATCAAGGCGAGCGAGGCGACGGTGCACAGCTGCCGCGTGGTGGATAAAGTCATCCACCACATGAACAAGAAACTTGCGCAAGGGTCAGATTACTTTTACATGCTCCAAGAAGCCATCGCGAAGAAGTTGAAGGACCCAGAAAAGTACGGCCACTTGAAACACTTTGCCATGATCGTCCCATCCATCTGCATTTCACATGTGGAGTACATGGTACGCCAAAAAGAACAGCTCGTCAAGAAGAACAAGGACGGGCTCTTCACCGACGATGGGTTTGGGCTCGGCTGCGTCTTCCTGTTGTGCTTGTTTGGCGTGTTGGATAATTTTGAATCGTTACACTGGTTCGAGAGTGTTCAGAAACACTACTCCACGAAGCTGCAGGAAATGTCCGCAAGCATGGCGGCCAACAAAGAAAAGGAGAAGAAGAACAAGAAGAAATCACCCAACGATGATAACGAAGATGACGACATCAAGACGATGCAGTTAACGTTTGCGATGGCGGAGTACGCGCTGAAGGAGTATCAGGGGCTGGAGAGGTGTTTCACGTCGTGCTTGGTGTTCTTCCAACGTCGCATTCCAGAGGAAGAGGAGGAAGAAGAGGAAGAAGAGGAGGATTAGTGTGGTGTGCACACAGACAGTGCAAAACTACACATATCATGAAAAAAAAAAAAAACAAAGAAGAGAGAAACACGTTGCTTTGATTATTTTAGATACCGATTCTCTGCAAATTTCCATGAATTTTTTTTAAATGTTTTCCTTTCTCGGTTGCGTGACACCAAATAGAACACATAGGACGAAGACACGCGCTCTCCAAGCCAGAATCGTGATCTTCACTCTTCACAACCACCCCACAGATCACGCATCGTTTTACCCTCACCTTTGCTTTCCATTTGCAGCAGCATCAGCCGCAAAGATGACTATGCGAGTGACTCCTGGGAAAATTTACGGATTCGGCTTCGCGTTCATGGTAGCCACCACCGTGTGGAACCGCTATTCCAACAAAGGATTGATGGAGCGTGTGGAGGGTGTGAAACAAGAAAAGTTGCGGCAAGCTGCTGAGCTGAGATCCACTACGACAGGTGATGACAAGCGGTGACGACAAAACATTTTTCTTTTTAAAAATCGTCCCTTCGAGAATTGTTGTTGTTGCAATCGTTGTTTTGTCCCAACTGGAGTTCCCTTCTTTTTGTAACCAAGAGTAGGACAGTGTAAGGAGACTAAGAAATCTTCAACCCCTGCAACATTGAGTTGCCATCATAGCTGAGTCACACACAGCGTTCGTCACCGCGAAAAAATGCTTCAACAGTACAATCGTGTCTTCGAGTGTAGCGTGATAGGACTTGTCGCAGGTTGTAACCGGTGGTTAGTCGTCTGACGTTCCCGGGGTTTTGGCGGGTGCTTGTCAGACTGTAGAGGCGAGAGAGTTGCGTGGCAACGTGTCGTGGTGGTGTGCACATCGATGACAACAACCGGTGGTATGCCTAGCAGAATGTTAGCAAAGTCTCGACTTGAGCATCAGCAAGTGCATCCGTTGACATCTGTCATCACATCACCTGCACGACCACCACCACCTGCTCAAGCACCACACCACCTTCCTTTCATCACCAGCCCCTTATCTCCGCGGCATCACCAGACAAACAACACAACGACAAGAAGGCGAGGAGAACAACAACAGCATCAAATGACTCAACCCTCTGCCGAGGAAACGCTTGCTGCATTGCAGAAGCGGGACAACGATCTCTTAAGCGTGTTCCGAGTTCGTCGAGAGCGTTACGATGAGGCGCTTGCTCGAGCAAACAAAATCCTCGACGCGTTCGGCGATGCCACGGAACTCCTGCCCAAAGAGCATCGCGTTCAAGTAAAGACAATGCAGCGCGATGGCTCGCCGATGGAAGAGCCTCACCCCATGTACCATTTAAAACCGCACGGTCGCGATGTTCGCGTATTCAATGATTCGTCCTGGGTGGAGGACCCGTTTCAACTTGATGATGTTGACGCTGAGGAACAGGCGGAGTTGAGTGAGTTTGTGAAACGAAAAGAAGCAAAACGGAATGCGCAAAAAGCGGCGGAAGCAAAGGCAGCTGCGGCAAAAGCTGCTGCTGCCGCCGCTGCAGAAAAGCCCAAGAATGCGCAACAGCGCCGTCCACCGCCTGCAGCGGTGTTCGAGGCTGGTCTGCACGCCATGGCCGCAACTAGTGGCCTGGAGCTATCGCAGCACTCTAGTGCCGTCAGCCCCTCGGAG
>CYKH01001730.1:0-16187 GCA_001460835.1 Bodo saltans
TCACCGAACCGCATTGTTGCGATCGGACCCAGTGCGCAGATTCTTGACCCAGCGAGCCCAACTTTTCTTTCGCGGGTCAACGTGACATGCATTGCGCTGAATTGGAAGCGCTGATGTGTGTTGTCAACGTTGCGTGCAAACGCCTGGCGTTGTGGAGCAGTTCCAGTGATGCCATGAACCTTGCTCACAACCTTCCTTTCCCCCATTTTCTTTTCGCGCCTCCCCTCGCCAACCTGAAAAGTGGACGTCACAACGGACGTTCGCGCTAGTGCACCTGCATCTGTATTGACAGGCACTCAAGCTTTCGCAGTAGGCTGGGAATGCAACAGAAGAACCTCACCCCTTCCACCGTATTTGCGTCTTGCACTGCGTGATTGATGAGCAGTGCATTGTCTGCAATAATTGTTGCTTAGTATTTGACTTTTTGTGTGTTTGCGTATTGCAGCTTGAAGGTATGAGACAGACATAGATGACGCACGATGACGTTGTTGTGATACTTGTGGTGTGCAAGTAAACATGCTGTGTGTGTGTGTGAGCGAAACGGCTTTCGTCCCTTTATTGTGCGCCGTTTGCTTGCAGTTTACGGATCACCCTGCCGCACATACTGGTATCAACAGAAACGTGGTGACTGTCCTTTTATGGTTCTCTTCTGGATGGTGAGGAATGTTTTTGGTAAATGCCATGTTTCAACTCTACTGTTTTTTTTTTGATTTGATTTTCTTTAGCTCACAGACTAAAAACAATGAAACACTGTCCAATCCCCGTGGCAATGCATCTTGCGCTGCTTCAC
Source organism: Bodo saltans (assembly GCA_001460835.1). NCBI lineage: Eukaryota > Euglenozoa > Kinetoplastea > Eubodonida > Bodonidae > Bodo > Bodo saltans. The sequence continues at coordinate 791 of CYKH01001730.1, forward strand.
ACGATGCGCTCCACATGTGCAGCGATTTCTTTTTCTTCATCGCCGTCGCCTCAAGCGTATTGCGCAGCGAAGCTAAGGTTAGCTCACCGCAGCTGCAACATCGTGTCGTTCGTCCACAAGCGCGTTACCGCAATCACACAAAGCGTGTCAGCGGTGAATGAATCTGCGCGAGTTGTCAGACGCTTTGTGTTATCTCAGGCGAGCCGCGGCGCCATCGACGTGAACTACACAACCACAAAGTACTACGATGCAAGCACGTGGCCAGCCCACTGGGGCGCAACGGAAATTGAGTTCCTCCTTCGCAACAAACGCTCAAGCTCTGGCGTGCGTCCCAACTATGAGTCGTTGTCTCTCCTGCTGAAGCTAGAGGATGTGCCCTCGCTCAACTGTCTCCTTCGGGCGTATGTCGAGGCCCCGCAACCGGCATACGTTGATGCGGCTGCCTACTTAGCGCGCCAGTTGACCGCTGCCCAACTGAACTCATCAGTCGTTGACGTCACCGCCTCGTTGCGTGCGCTTGAACAAGCGCTGGCATCGCCCCCTGGCAGCGAGAAGCGTAACATCGTGTTCTCACAGACAGCGAGACGATGCACCAGGTCTTGACGCTGCTCTTCCAGAAGCGCCCGTACGCGATGCGGTGTGGCCGTGTGATTGTGCGCTCGTGCGCCACGAAGACGCAAAGCAGGGAAGGAGGAGAATGGCTCGAGCCACTGCTTGGAATGGCATCGCACGCATTCAACGCAGCAGACGCAAGTCTGTGCGAGTTGATTCGCGCGCACGTAGAGTCGGTCGTTGGGCTTGCCCAGGACCCATCCAAGTACTGCGACCCTCAATCAGCGTACGCAACGTGGATGAGCGAAACGGCATGGTACTTCGGGATCGAGGAGGAAACCGAAAGCATGAGGCCGCTGATCATGCTTGACAACAGCGAAGTCCTCGCACGGATTGAGCACACGTCCCTTGTGCATGAGTCGTCCGGCAACCCCTACACGCAGCTTGAGGCACTGTGCCTTGCGATCCCCTCACCCTACAGCATCTTTGTCAACGGCGATGGACACATCGATACCACGGACCACCTCACGTTGTCGATAGCTAACGTGACGAATATCACGCCGCTCCTTGGACACAGTCGTGGCCGTGTCGAAGCCGCCAACGTCACCTGTGCTCCACGTGCGGGTTCAGTGTACGGTGAAGAAACGACCAGCCACTGTGCACGACATCACGCAAAATATACCGCGAAAGAAGCTCCGCCCAAACCGTCTTAGAGGTGCCAGCAGGGACAATGGCGAGGTTCAGGACGCCGGGATCGAGATTAAGATGAATCACAGTTGGGCGGCCAGTGATAGGATGAAACTGACAGGGATTAGCATCCCAGTAGAAGTAGGAAAACATCATGGTGATGTACAGGACCACGTCGCCGTCGATGGCGTGATAGCTGCCACGGGAAGCGGTTTGTGAGGAGCGATGGATCGTCGTGTTGGGGAGTACGTATGTTTTGCCACTGCATGTCTCTTGACGAAGACAGCGGTGGTGTTGCTAATTCATTCATTACGCGCTGCTCGGTACTGTCACGAGGTCGCGCCATCCGCACTGACACTTCGGAAGGTAGCCAACAGGCTCAACTGTGCGATGCCGATGCACGTCAGGTGTCCTTTGCTGCTTGTGGTATGCGGATTGCTGTGCAGTATGAACCTCGCCGAAGAAACCTTGTTGGAAGCGAGCCACCTTTGGCCTGATTTTGATTTTTGTGGACCCGCCTGTGTGACGCTTCCGAACTTGTGTGCGAATCTGGACTACTCCGCCGAAGGTATGACACACTTGTGTGACCCTCGCCACGTAGGTCAATACATAAGGGAACCCCTGATTCGTAAGCAACTTGGACCCAAACAGTGAACGATGCTGCTTTATTTGTTACTTTTTTTTCCCAGCACGAAACGCCTTTTGTGCGCAACGAGGAAAAAGACACCATCGAGTGATTGCCGGCGTCGGTGTGCTGCTCAAATGGGGTTTGTTTTCTTTTGTTGCCCGCAAGCGCCTTTCTTTCTGCTACGTTTCCCTCTACGTGACGAGCCTCTTTTTTTTTCATTAGCACTAAACCAATTCCAGTGACAACATTGGTCGTACAAAGTCGCCATAGCAACAGCACCAAAGAATGAAAGAACCCCTTCAACCCGTGGCTGGTGCCTCGCGTTGCATGAAAGGGGTTTCGTTCGTTTGGGGCACGTTTCTTTGCTCTGAGTCACCAATTTCAGTTTCGAAAAGCAAAGAGCCGCAAAAATAAAATATACATTCACTTTATGATCCTCCCTTGTTATTTGTCGCGGGGTTCATGATCCGTCATTTGACGTTCGTTATCCGTCCCACAACAGTCTCCTCGTGGATCAATGCGCTTGCTTTTTTTTCTCGAGCTGACAAAATTGATCTTTGTGGTGATTTGTATGCGAAGAGAAGTTGCGATGTCTCGTGCACACGAGACATCGCTTGTATTCGTTCATATTTTTACCTTGCTTTTAGCGTTTGCGCGTGTTTCTGAAATCGGCTCTGAGTTGGATGTGGCAAACTTTGCAAAAGCATGCGTTTTTTTTTTTATACCTCGCTTGTGTTGCTCAGTTACAACGCCTCTCAACCACAGATGTCCACAAAACCTTTTCCGTGCCATAGGACATGTACACCTCCCCTTTCTCGCAAATAAAAGTGTTGTGCAGAAGTCCGACAAAAAATTGAACTCGTGACAATGAGCCAAAAACTATTTCTATCAGGACGTCTTTTTTCCACCCTAGCCCTGCACGATTCTAGAAAGAAAAAAAAACCCGTGCTTGAAACATTAAGGAAATTTATGAAATTGGTCGCTCAATTCTATTATTCTATTATTAAACTCTACTCTTTTTGGTGTTGTTGTTCTCTTGTTGCATCTCATGGGAGGCATGTTACAACAAACAGTAATGTCCCGCGGCTATGCACCAGCAGCGGTGAAGTCAATTGCAGACCGTCTGAGCGGCCACATGGCCGGACTTTCATCAACAATTTTATCGAATCACAACAATACTGCAACGGAGCAGCCGATCTATGAGCCTCTGTATTATGACGCGACGACGTGGCCGAAGCACTGGGGCACTGCTGACATTAAACATATCTTGCGTAAACACCTGACAGGACCAACGGTGACCCCGTCATATGAATCACTCGCAGCATTGCACAAAATGGGTGACACGAAGTCACTTACACAGCTACTGAGTTCATTTGTGAAGCCGCCAGCCCCAACTGAAGTTGACGGAGTCGACTACTTGGCAAAGCATGTGAATAATGTTCTGGACAGCCCGATGATGGAGCTTCAAGACCGCCACGGGAACCTAACCGCACTAGATGCGGCCTTATCAACACACAGTCGAACAACTGAAACTCGTAATGTCGCCTTCTGCTCATCACCACGTGGCACCGGAAAGTCGCAGTTTATCAAGTGGCTCGTGTTTATGAAACGGTTAGATGCCATGAAGTGCGGACGTGTGATTGTTCGATGCTGCGATAAAACAGCGCACGACTCAACAGATAGAAAACGACCAACGTGGATTGCTCAAGTTTTGGAGGACCGTGCTCTCACTCAAGCTCGTAAGTTTCATGCTCAGCAATCAGATGCAACCTCAACTGCTGCGGGCTTGTGTGAGCTGATTCGCACACATGTAGAAGCCGTCACAGGGGCTTCCCAAGAGCTGTCCCACTACTGCGATCCGCAAACAGCCTACGCTACATGGATGAGCGAGACGACGCGCCACTTCAAAATACCGAAGGACAAGTCAAACGTTGATCCTTTGATCATCCTTGACACCTGCGAGATCCTCTCTGAGCACGACCACAAGTCCCTTGTGCACAAACACTCTGGCAAGCCGTACACGCTGCTTGAGGCATTCTGCCTTGCTGTCCCTGCACCCCACAGCATTCTTGCTATCGGATGCAACGCGCAGATCGACGCATCAGACCCGCAGTACTCTTCACAGACCAACGCGACAAATGTTGGCCCGCTGCTTCCATTGAGTGAGCAAGGCGGCAGGAAAGCTCATAGCGAGTCTTGGAAAAGTAACATAGATGCACGCATGATTGTCCCCCTCCACAACTTGACTGGAGGCGTGCCGAGGTTACTTAGACTTGCCCACATGAAGCAGCCCCAGACGATGAGCCTTGCGAGCAGAAGTCTAAATTCATTCTCCCGCTACTTTGAGGTGTACTCGGCAGCAGCAAGGTCGCAGTATCCCGTCCAACCAGCGTGGTTATCACAAGCATACACATGCCTACTGGTATCAAGCACCAAAGCTAAGGTGAATGGTAGTGACATCATTCCTGTCAACCCTTTGTGGAAAGACTCAACAAAGTCTCTTACCTACGCAGAGGCAACGACGATGTCCATGGGTTCCTACGATCCTAACACCAAGTGCTTTATGGTGGCACCCATAACGTTTGGAGATATCGTCGTGACGAAGCCCAACGCACCGATCCTGCCATCGCAGCTGCACCCGCTTCTTGACGCTGACGTTGTTGCACGCTGCGGCATGTACTCGGACGCGGAACGTGCGAAGCTTTTTATGAACTCATTCTTGTACGCGGTGTATGCGCGCTATTTGCTGGCGCGCTGGGAAAACAACTCAAGCGCCTGGGTCTCCTTGGCCAAGGTATTTCACGGTGCAGTTCCATCTGATCAAATGTCTCTGCTGGAGCGGTACGAAGTAAATATCGCCAATGGCGTGAGAACAGACGCAAAACAACAACATCGTTTAAGCAATGAAACCACGACAATGATAAACACCGCAACGTGCCGAGGAGAGTCGATCACTCTGCACTGTCGCGATCGGCGTCACAAGAAGGTGACATTCACAGCACTGCTGCGGAGTGATGGCTTCGTTGCTCATCGGGTTGCTGATCGAATCCTTCTGGCCGAACGTTACCAAACTGTCGAGCTCGCAGAGCTGGCGTGCCTCGACGGCAACAAAAAAATGAAGCACATCATTGAGGTGAAGTCAAGCGCGATGTGTAACGTTGGTTGGCTCTTTCCTGCTCACGAATAGCACCGTGATCACCGTTGAACACAAAATACGAACTCCCCACGCAGCGATAGCACACGCATGTTTTTTAGCGTGTTGAAGCTTCGGCCACGTTTTGCGCGCCCGAATTGCTGAAACCAGCGCCGTACGCTGGTATTAGCGATGTGCGGTGCACAGCACCACCAGTCGTGTCGTCGGCGATGCTTTTGCACAAAGACACGAGTTGGTCGTCGAGCCATGAGAGGCACTCGCAATTAGCATATTGTTCCTCACTAAAATGGACGATAACAAAAGTTATACGATTTACATGCACGATACGATCGACCCATAGCTCCTACATTCTATTTACGATTATGGCCCATTTATTTTATTTTATTGAAAGGGAAGGAGCACCTTCATGCGCAGAAAATCGGCACGATCCGTAGTTACCACAATTGCGACATGTTAGGGTTGGAACAGCGACCGTACACAACAACGAAATGTATAAAACAAAGCGAGAATTGCTCGGATCGCGATCCCCACTGGATGTGTCATGTTTACATAAATTTAATGCACGGATCCCTGTTTATTAACAAGTGTGAAGCGCTTATTGGGCCGATAAATTTAAATGTTAAATGTCTTGGGATGCCCCAGACCGAATGTTGCTTGATTGAGCTACATTCGTCGCGACCGCAAACAATGAATCTTTCGCCAAGAAAAGTCCGACAGCAACGCGTGCAGTAATACATTTGAACGATTGGACGCGTTTTTTTGAACGATGCTTTTGAACTTCACACGCTAATTGTCAGCCGTTCATCAATGCTGACTTTCTTAGTTCGTTAAATTGCGGAAATAGGCGACAAAACATTGACCACATTTACAAAAAAAAGAAACAAATCGAAAGAGACGAAACAGTGGCTTCACCATTACGATGCGAAGGTTTTTTGGCAGAAGGTTTTTTGGAAGTTTACTCGTGATTATTGGCCGTCAACAAATCCTTGCTCACTACCAGTGCACCAGATTCTCATCTGAAATGGCTGCATACAACGACCCAGAGACGTGGCCAAAGCACTGGACTGCAACTGACATTGAACGTCTACTCCGCGACAACCTCTCAAATCCAACTTCGTCGCCAAACTATGAGTCGCTGGCCACTCTTCTCCGGATCAACGACATCAAGTCACTGGCGCTTCTTGTTCGTTCCTTCACAAAATCACCAACGCCGAAAACCGTCGACTTGGAGCAAAACTTACGAGACAATCTCAACAACATGTATGACTGTGCTGCGATGCCGCTGCAAGAAAGAGCGCCGCAATTGAATGCACTCGATTCTGCACTTTCGCGCCAAGAAGACGACACTCGCAACGTCGCATGTTGCACTTCACCACGCGGCACTGGCAAGACTCAATTCTTGAAGCGCTTTGTGTTCACGAAGCGCGCGGAGGCGATGAAGTGTGGACGTGTGATTGTGCGCTGCTGCGATAAAACAGCGCATCATTCAACTTCAAGTAAATCACGTGCGTCGTGGGTTTCCCTGATATTAGACGATCGTACGACGAGCAATCAGAAAGCGCCCGATAACATCGTGGCTCGTTCGACCTGCGAAGCGCTTTGCGAGCTGATTCGCACGCACGTGGAGTCTGTCACGGGATATTCACAAGCCCAGTCGACTTACTGCAATCCCAAAGCTGCATACGCAACGTGGATGAGCGAAACGGCGCGCTTTTTTGGGATCCCTTCCTCAACAAAAGCGAACATGCAACCGTTGATCATCCTTGACACATGCGAGATCCTCTCGGAGCATGATCATAAATCCCTTGTGCACAAATCGAGTGGCAAACCGTTCAGCTTGCTGGAGGCATTTTGCCTTGCCGTCCCTGCACCACACAGAATTCTTGTTGTTGGCTGCAACGCTGCCATAAAATTCTCCTCAGCGACGGCAACCGTAACGGACATTGGACCACTCTTGCCGTTAGGGGAAGATGGCTACAAAAATGCCCTTGCTGAGTCGTGGAAGTATGAGGCAGACGCCGTTGTTCGTGCCCCACTGTTCCACTTGGCTGGGGGCGTCCCGCGACTGTTGCGCCTCGCGCACATGAAGCAGCCACAGACCATTAGCCTTGCAAGCGGAAGCATCAATGCGTTTTCACGGTGCTTCGAGGTATACTCCGCAACAGCAAGGGCGCAGTATCCCATTCAGCCTGCGTGGTTTCCTCAAGCATACACCTGCTTTCTGGTCTCAGCCACAAAAGCAAACGTGAAGGCCAGTGACATTATCCCTGTCAACCCTGTTTGGAAGAATCCCAGTATCACTGCTGCTTGGGATCCAGGGCGTACACTTATGTACAGCGAAGCAGCAATGCAATCGATGGGTTCGTACGACCCACAACGCAACAGATTCCTGGTAGCGCCAATCACGTTTAGCGATGTGGAGGTCTTTAAGAGGCATGACGCACCGATTCTTCCGTCGCAGTTGCACCCGTTGCTTGATGCTAGCGCCATAACTCGTACCAAGCACACAGACGTGGACAGTTGGACGCTGTCGTCATCGTTACTCTACGCTGTGTACGCGCGTTACCTACTGGCATTCTGGAAGAACACCAATGGCGGCCCATGGGTGCCGCTACAAGTCGTGCTTGAAGGTGCCGTTCCACCTGCTGATGTCCCTATTGTGGCGCGCTACGAAGTGAACTTGTCGTGTGGGGTGAAGCTTCCTACTGGTCGTCCTAGTAGTGCAGGTCGGCCAATGCCTGGGGAGAATGCTGTGACTTCCCTTGGAGGCGATGATAACCACCGCTGCGAGGCGTACATTTGGTGCCGCCCAAAGAATGGGCCAAACTGTGAGCGTCAACCGATTCCGTTGAAATTGCATATTAAGTGTGACACATCACCGAACAAGGATAAGACAAAACAGATGCCGATTATCCTTGTATCAGCTGATCGACAGAGTGGCACATACTATGACACTATCACAATCGATGCAGATGCAATATGCAGCAGCAGCTGGCTGTGGAGTGACACTCACTCAACAGTCAGCCCACTCCTCGTGGCGGGGTAAACCAGAGGGATTATTAGGTTGTCCCGTTACTGCCAGAGTGAAGGTGATTTTTTTCCACAGGTTCACATTTTGGAGATATGAAAACCTTTCATGAACCTCAACTTTGTTATACGCTATTTTAGAAACCATAGACGCTCTGCCGTTTTGACGGGAAATGGGGTGCTGGGTCCAAAAAAACCCCGTGTGAAGAATTGTGCCCGACGCATCCGTAGAAACTTCCTCACGTTCGACACGCGGCTCGCATCCCTTCCTACAACTTCGATAAGCTTTTTTTTTCTTTGTGATTCTTTTTTTTTTGTTGTTATCATTGCCATACTGTATGCATCTATGTTAATGAAGCACCGCATTGTGCAACAGTCGTCAATGAAGCAAAGCGTCTCGTACCTCCCCATTTCAAACAGAGAGGATTCCGCCACCGACCTCTCTACCTCACCACCTCACACGTAAACTTCACACGAACCATACGAATGACGGCCTTGGTGTGTGAGCGTTGTCTTCATTTTTTATTTTTTGTTTCCTCCGCTTTTGTGCTTGTCTGAACCTCCACCTGTAGATCTCTTGTTTTTTGTTGATATTTGCAGTCCCTATCATCAACAGAATCAACACAATCAATGAAGGATCTCACACGTTCACTCGTCAGCCGTGCTAAGGTGCATAAGGGCATGGTGATGTCAGCCGCCGCGTCGTTGCAGTGGTCTGCAGGGAAATGGTTCGGCCTTCAAAGGGGGCAGCTGTTGGCAACTGCAAGCAGCATCGTGTACGGGGCTACGACACAAAACAACACCGCAACAATTGTGCACAATGGAAAGGTGGCAACATATCGTGACCCAAGCACATGGCCAAAGTACTGGAATGCACGTGATATAGAGGCTTTCCTCACTCCAATCATCTCAAATTCAGCGCCTAAGTATGAAACGCTGGCAATGCTGCACAGTTCTGGGCAGACAGATATGTTGACGACTCTGGTATGCGCCTACACAACACCTCCTGCATCACCCGAAGTAGATATGAACGAATACTTAGCGCAACGCTTGAACAACGCTGACAGCGCTGAGATGCATCTGTGGGAACGAACAGAGCAATTGATCAAATTAACGAAAGCACTGTCGCCTCATCCAGGTAGCAATAAGTGCCAAATCGTGTTTAGTTCCTCGCCTCGGGGCAGCGGTAAGTCTCAAATGATAAAGTGGTTTGTCTCCAATAAGCGCGAAGATGGCATGAAACATGGCCGCGTGATTGTGTTGTGCTGCGACAAAGAGCGACAATCTCATCTTGCTCGCATGATCGCAGGTAGCGTAGATATCACAACTTTCCTCACGGAACAAGCTCTTTGCGACCTCGTTCGCGCGCATGTGCAATCTGTGACTGGCAATCCGCAGGACCCACGGCACTACTTAACTCCGCACCTTGCATACGCAACTTGGATTTCTGAAACAGCTCGTCACTTCAAGATTCCTGAAGGCCAAAAAGAAATGGAGCCATTGATTATCCTTGATACGTGCGATCTGCTATCACAGCATCAGCATCAATCCCTTGTCCACAAATCCACGGGTAAGCCGTACACGCTGCTCGAAACATTGTGCCGTTCTGTCCCGCCGCCATATGGTATTTTTGTCGTAGGTGGACATGCGCATATCGAAATGTCGGACCCAGCATATTTAGCGACTGCGAACGTGACTGACATCGGCCCTTTTCTACCCCTGAGTGAAGAGGGCGCGTTGAATGCACTAACGAAATCGTGGAAACACACAAATGTGTGTCCCACTGCTGCGCGGTTTCTGCACTACATGACTGATGGCGCTGTGAGGCTGCTCCGTGCCGCACAGTGGAACGACGAAACTGCTGAACAGACTTGCCTTGCGAGTCATCCACCAAATCTCACTTCTCCTCCACCACCGGAATGGGCAGTGCCATTGTTGCTGCGCTCCTGCAGGGAAGTAGCACGCCATCAATACCCAGTTCATGATCGCACATATCCGTATTGGTACACGTGTGCTCTTGCTGCAAGCACCAAGGCAAGGGTGAGGGGCGGCGATTGCATCGCTATCAACCCTGCGTGGAGAACCAAGTTCAACTCCCAACAGTGGAGCTACCACACTGCAATGGCCCAATCCATGGGGACGTACGACCCGGTCACCGGTCGCTTTATGGTCCCGCCCATTACCTTCGTCGATGCCGAGCTACCCAACACACCCATCATGCCGTCGCAGCTGTACCCGTTCCTTGATCCCAACATCGTCAAGAACTTCAACTACCAGCGGTTGGACACTGCTGGACGAGAAGCACTTTTCGACAAGCCGTTCCTGTACGCTGTCTACGCACGCTACTTGCTTGTGAGGTGGGCGATCTATGCGATGGACCCGTGCAACAACAGCGACTGGGTTTCCCTTGGCAAGGTATTCGAGGGTGCTGTCCACCCTGATCAAGTACAAGTGCTGGAGCGGTTCGAATTGAACCTCTCCCATGGTGTCAGAGAGGATGGCGGTCGAACGGGCTATGATTACATAGCGGAAAATTCATTGACATTTATGGGCCCCCATGGCTCGTTTCTTTGGTGCCGTGAAACTTCGAAAAGAAATGAACCTTTCGCAGTCCCACTTCGGTTGTGGGATCGTGACACAACTCAACAACATCCACACAACAGAATGAGGTCTTCAGTGCTTACACTGTTCGTGAATCGCGGAAGGTGGCGCAGCACTGTAGACGAGAGAAACATGATGATCGATGCGACGGAGATGAGCAACCTTTTTTGGTATGCACATAGATAGCTGACACCCCACATCTCACCTGCCATGAGCGTGGACAGTGGCAATCTCCCATGCTGGCGCTACCACAGAGCCTACACAACGTAACGACACCCGCCCTGTCAGCTCGCAGGGCCCCCAACGCTACGTCGAGGAGTCTGGCGACACAGAACAAGTGAAAGTGCACGCGAGAAAAACAAAGTACGCCTTTGATTGCACTGCAAATCAAAGCAGCAGACATCGGCGCTGACTTATTATTTTTTGAAAGGAGAGGAACTTTAATTTTTGTGAGAATCGCACCCCCGTTGATTGGCCACATTTTGATCGTGGACCTCTTTATTCGTTGCTGGCTTTGTGCGATACCCAACAATTATTTCCCCACGTTTTGCTGCAAGTGAATGTATCATTTGCTTTCCTGCTTGTGACTGCTTTTCTATTCTATTTTTTCACGGTTTTTGTTGCTACTCCATGCGAAATGTAGATACTGTCCCTTTGGTCCCACGCTTAAGCACACCTACGCGAAGCTCAATCTCTTCTTTCCCCTTTGTGATTATTGTTTCTCACTAGAAGTGCCAAGCTCGTCGATGAAACATATTGCCAAAACATTTCGCTCCATCTTCCGGGTGAGTTCTGCGAGCGCGAACCTCCACTGTGTCGCTGTTTCAGGTGAGGAGGTGCAGCGTGGTGTTTCAACGAAAGGAGCAAACGACCTGGAATATTACAATCCTCATAAATGGCCAAATCATTGGGGTGCGGCCGATCTAGAGTGTCTGCTCCGTTCCCACCTCGTCAGCACAGATACGCCACCGCACTTTGAAACCCTTGCCACGCTCCTGCGCGAAGGGGACACCAAATCTCTGACTGTTTTGCTCGAACACTACGTCATGCCTCCGCTTTTGCGAGAATTAGATGTAGATACGTGTCTTGCAATGTACTTGAACAACCACAACAACTCAACGATGAGGCTCCAAGAGCGCGGCAGCGAGATTCGGTCGTTGCAATGGGCATTTTCGCGGCAGCCTGGAAACGAAAAGCGGACAATCGCATTTGTTAACTCACCACGAGGCAGCGGAAAGACTCAGCTGATTAAGTGGTTTGTTTCAGTGGGCTGTGTCAACGAAATGAAAACTGGACGTGCTATCGTTCGCTGCTGCAGCATCACAGGTGCAAGCGAACGCAACTCGGGCATACCTTCGTGGATGACACTCCTGTTGAACACCAACTCCATCGACAAAGCACTGTGCGAACTAATCCGCACGCACGTGGAGTCTGTTTCCGGCTTTCCCCAGGACCCATTTAAGTACTGCGATCCCCCCACTGCGTACGCAACGTGGATGAGTGAAACGGCGCGCTACTTCAGAATTGAATCGCATAATGAGGTAACGCCGATCATCATACTTGATTCCTGTGAGGCCCTTGCCGAACACGACCATGCGTTTCTCGTGCACAAATCTTCCGGCAAGCCTTATTCATTGCTTGAAGCCTTTTGTCTTGCAATTCCTTCACCATATCGCATCCTGGTCGTTGGGACTGCGACTCAGATCGATATGTCGGATCCTGTCTTGCTTGCCGTCACAAATGCAATTGACATTGGGCCACTTTCCCCGTTAAGCGAGCAAGGCACCTTGAGCGCGTTCCGTGAATCGTGGGAAACGGAAATTGGCTCTGACGTTGCTCGGCTGCTTTTCCATTGGGCCGGTGGCGTCCCTTGGCTGCTCAGACATATTGCACATGCGAATCACCTTGAATTGTTTCACCAATTTGAAGAAGTGACGCAGTGTCCCGGCGTCGCCCTTTTCTGGCTATCTCGACGCGTGGCATCATCAGATCAACAATACGTCGATAACGATGAAGTATTGTTTCCCCATGTGTACTCATGCCTACTGGCCTCAAGCACAAAATTGAGAGTACGAAGTAGCAGCGATCGTGTCGCTGTCAATCCATTATGGAGAGACCTCTGCTCTTCACATCATGTGCTCACATACGACGAAGTGATGACTCATTCGCTAGGCTCCTACCATCCGCTGACTGGCAGGTTGGCGTCTATCGGTGCTTATGACCGCAAAACGTGCCGCTTCGTGGTCCCACCTATCATGTTTGCGGACAGTGCGATGACGAGACGTGACGTGCCAATCCTGCCTTCGCAACTGCACCCGTTCTTGACACCCGAGGTCGTGGAGAACTTCGATAGGCACTTGATTGGCCACTTGGAGAGCCATGTGTTTAAGAAGGCATTCATGTACGCTGTGTATGCGCGCTATTTGCTTGAGTACTGGAAGGACGCCACCAGCCCGTGGGTGTCACTAGCAAAGGTGTTTGACGGTGCAATTCACCGAAATCAAATCGCTGCGATAGATCGTTTCGAAGTGAACCTTTCAAGCGGCGTGATGGCAGACGACAACTATCAACCCACTTTGCATGCTGTAGAAAACGCCGCAACGTACATGGGAGGGTGCGATGATCATCACGACGCGTACATTTGGTGCCGCCATCGGTCGCGCGCAGGTATCTCATTTGCGGTGCCGCTACAGTTGTGGAGCAGCTATCAAAGCACCGAAAGTCAACTTCACTTCTTGCGAAAGGAATTCGTAGGAGATGTCGCGACGCAGGAACCCCCTCTGGTCCTTCTAGTGTGCGCGACAATGTCTGATTCGACTTTTCTCGAGACGCTCGCAAATGATGCTGTGATTTTGATCAATGCGACGTCGATGAGCAGCATTGCCTGCGTTCAGTAGCCCATTAACGCACGGCCAACGCCGTGTTACAGCGCCTCAAGGTTTGCACATATTCTTACTAGTCTCTTCTTTCCCCCCAAAAAACAAGAAATTACGTTGTTTTTTTTTGCAGAGCTAACGTCATGCGTCATCAAGGTTCGTTTGTTCTCAAAAAGATGCGTTTATTTTTTCCACAACGTGACCACCACCATTACTTTTATTTTGTTCTGCTGCGTGTTTTTCCCCCATTGTGCACAAAACGAAGGTCCTTCAAGATTGCGATTTTTCAGTGTGTTACCCATCAGGTTCATCGCGCCTGCGGCACGAACACGTCGGGAAAGTTGATATTCTTGCTGAGCCGAATCACACGTCCCTCCCTCTTATCGGATTTGAAATCGCCTCATTCCGGCAAGCGAATCGCTTTGGTTCAGGATACGTGCTCATGTTTTTCCACGCTCGGAAGAACACGACTTTGAATCAAAGTGATGCCAACAATGTTGCACACCAGCTGAGACAGTGACCTTTATTTTGTTGTTGTTGTTGTTGTTGTTGGTGTACGAACAGTGACGCCACACAGACACGCACCTATACACAAAGACACACTCCACACATACACACTGCACGAAGGAATGTTGCACAAGCTCATTTCATACCAGCTGTTTTAAGTCAAAGCACGTTCCACAGTGGGTTCCGTGACTCGCTACACGTCGTCGGTCACGCCAGCGCACCATTGGAACTCACTGCGACGCACATTGAAGACCTCCTTCGCGACAACCTCATCAATCCAAGTTCACCACCGAACTATGACACTCTTGCCATTTTACATCGCATGCATGACCACAAAAGCTTGGAGCTCCTTTTGCCTCGTTACGTCAAAGGTCGAGCACCTCCAGAAGTGGACGCCGAAGATTACTTTACATTGCATGCACCTCATACCATTGACACGATTCCGCTGCAAGCTTCACTCAGCTGGTTGAGCGCACTGGATTCGGCACTGTTGCCAAAGCCTGGTGCTGAGGTGCGCAACATCGTGTCCTGTCCCGGCGGAGCATGCCTTCTCAAACACTTTGTGCTCATGAAACGCTTGCATGCAATGAGGTCTGGCCGTGTAATCGTCCGAAGATGCAACTTTTTTGGACATGAAGGCCCTCTATTCCCACCGTGGTTGGCAGGAATATCGAACAACCAGCCCAAGAACAAAGTGCTCTGCGATTTGATTCGCACCCACGTGACGTCCGTCACTGGCTGGCCTCAAGATCCGCGCCACTACCGCGATGACCCTCAAGCTGCGTGCGCGATGTGGATGAGCGAAACCGCGCGCCACTTTCAGATCTCAAATGCACCACAAGAGAACATGGAGCCACTCATTCTCCTTCTCGATTGTGAGGCACTTGCGAATTGCCCGCACACGTCGCTTGTTCACAAATCCACAGGCGACTTGTACTCGCAGCTTGAAGGGTTTTGCCTGGATGTTCCGTCGCCGTTCAGCATTTTTGTTGACGCGCCCATCAACGCCTCCGACCCAATTTTCTTGTCGCGTGCAAATGTGACACATGTCCACCTACGTCCTCAGTCGCGCTGAAAAGGACAAAGGCGCAATGACGATGAGCTACCAATTTCAGGAGGGGAGTTGGAGGAAGTCACAAAAGAGTGCTTACTTGTTCAAACGGCAAAACATCCTGCATTTAGAATGTTTTACTCTGGATATAAGCCTCTTGACGAAAACGTGTTGACAGCAAGCTGAAGTGTGTGACACATAGTCACGTTCGTTGCGAAGCGTGAATGTCATTTTACTTTATTTCTTTCCTTTTTAGTGCAATGATTGTGATGTCCTTGACCCTTCCCAAATCAATATACACTTCTTCAATGCCA
>CYKH01001734.1:5405-54367 GCA_001460835.1 Bodo saltans
GAGGTTGTGTCGATGCCCCCTGCGCAACATATGATGTACTGGAACGCGTCTTCGCTGATGTAGTGGACGTGGACAAAACGAAACGACTAATGAAAATCCAGAGTCCAACAACGAAAAAGACAACGATGCGAGTCAAAAATCCCCCAAAAACGACGCAAACGAATTTTATTTTCTGCTCACTTTGCGAACTGTTTTGTCTCGCCTTGTTTCTTGTTGGTCTCCCACTTTTTTCCCATTCATTTCGGAAAACTTTCGACTTTCGAAAGTTTCTACGGCACCCAACGACACGTCGGCGAGCCGCTTATACACCCCGATCAAATTTGTTCGTTTCTTTCTCACGTATTTTCTGCTTTATTCCCGCAACAAAAAAAAAAGTGCGCAAAATCAACAGTTTAGAATAACCTAAAGCACCCTGTCAATTTCATTTTCACCGATCGTAGGGGACCAGAAGATCACGATCGTGTGCTTCTCAAAACAGAAGCAACTTCCCCCTTCCTTTTCTTGCTAGGAGAGATAACGACAACCAAAAAACGAAGAACATGTCAACGCGTGTGCTTTACGGATTTCTTCAATTTTTCCTTGTTCTTCCTCCGCCTTGTTCTTTTTTTTCTTTTCTCTCTCTTTCATTTGCTTATTTTTATGATTTTGACGCGAACACTCACTTGAAATCCCTTCCACGCTCTCGTTACTCTCTCATTTGTTCTTTTCATTATTATTATTTTTTTACGCCACGCCTTTAAAAATTTTTGCCCAAGAATGTGATGCTTCCCCTTCTCACTCTCGTTTTCTTGAGTTAACATAAATGTTGAGTGTGGCTTTGAGTGAACCACCAAGACAAAAAAAAAAATTGCGCTTCAGCTCGTCCTTTGGAGTTCTGCGCTGTCTCCTTTGTTTCACCCCCACATACACTCTCTATCTCTCTCGTGTCAATTTGCGTTTTTATGAGCCCCATACCATTCACGTTGTCCTTTTTTTTTTTTAGATCAACGTGCGAGTGGGCATCGGGAGGCACTAACAAGCACCAGGAAAAGGGGAAGCAGCGGCACACTTTTTTTTTTTTTGAGCAGCTCTCTTTTTATTATTTATTTTCTTTTTTTTTGCTGTATGCCCTCACACACCTCTATTTTTCCTGCAGAGGACACAACAGCAACAAAAAAAGTTTATGAAATTTTGGTGACGCACAAAAAAGAATTTTGCCTTGTTTCTTCCCAGTCGTCTCTTCCTATCGCGTTTGGAATGCACCTGTTGTAGGTCTCCTCTTACTCCTCCCCCATTCACGCTTCATCATGTATCATTCCTTTTTCCAGCCCCCCCGTCTCTCATTTCTCCATCTCAGCAGTCTCTTTTGTTTCCTTTCAAAAATGCTGGTTTCTGCGATCGGTTGTTGTTTTTGAACCTTTGTTTTTCTTGAAAAGGTTTCTTTCTCTCTCTCCTGTTCGCTACTTTTTGAAGTTTGTTCTTAAATTTTTGTTGATTATTTATTATGTGTAGTGCAACGTCACGTTGAGCCCTTTCATTTTTTTTTGCCAGCCATGTTCACAACCACACGATCAATTCTCAAGAATCTTTTTTTCTTTTGAAATGTCGGAAGAAAAATGTAAACTGCCGCTAGATGCCTTGTAAGAAACAAACAAACAACAAGAACAACAACAACACAAAATGCGAACAAGAAACCACCACACTTTTTTCCCTCCTCTCTCCGCTTCCTTTCCGCATCATTCTTTTCTCACACAAAACCAAATTTTTCCCCCTTCTCTCCTCTTTGCCTTCCTCCCATTCTACTGCCCCTGTATTAATCTACTTCGCGCATTTTTATTTCCTCTTTTCAACCCCGCAGGCAGCTTTCATCGTCAAAACAATGAAATGAAACCACATAAACTGCAATCCTATACACCGACGAGCGACGATTTCACGATGACAATAAAACAAACTGAGAGCTCAAGATAACCAAGAAAAGCACACACACAAAAAAAAAACAAACAAACAAACAGAAAGAAGAGGTGCAACACATCAAATAAATGAAGGGTGCTGTGTACCTTTTCCCCCCTCATGCATTCCCTTACAGCAATCAAAGGGAAACCGTGAGTGAGCAAGGGTACACCGTCGAATGCTTGCTTTAATTTCCTTTTTTTTTTAAATGGGAAAAAATCACAACCCGAACAGTCTCTTCTCTCAAAGAGTTGAGTTTTCTATGCCGCAACAAAGAACCACAGCAATGGAACAGTGAGCCGAGAAGCAACGAAAATCAACGAGCCAAAAAATCCCCCTGCTTTCACAACCTCACATTTCATTTTCGAAATAAGAAACGACATTAGCTGTCGCCTGTGCATACCAAAAAAAAAGCACACACTATCATTTGCTCTTGGAATCCTTCAGCATGCGTAAGTCTCTGGCATGGCTTTCAACACAAGTATTTGCTCAACCTCCTCTCACAACTCAAAACACACACACACACACACACTTGCTACTGCTGTTTGAAGGACACACGCAATGCGGATGAGTCGCGAGGTTTTTATGTTTGCACTAGAAACAGTACGGAATTATAATGACTTTTTTTGCTCTTTTGGGAGTTGTGATCGTTGTGTAGTGAAGGGGAGATAGAGAGAGAGGGAACGACCGACGGCAGTGCGCTTCGCACCCAAAGGCTCCTCTTTCTTGAGTTGTTCCCCTGTACAGTGGAAGGAGGGATGACAAACCCGTGGAAAAAAATGATGAGCAACACCCTCGTCAAACGACGGCCTGTACGCAGCAGAAAGCGGTAAACCACCTCCGTATGCGAGGACCACTTCAAGTGCGCGTACCGCAAGAACAAAAAAAAAAAGGAAGAAGCGCGCCGCTTTTTCGCACGGTTCATAAGCCCTCGAACGAACTACCCAAAAACTACACATCACACAACCGAAAAACGAGAACGAAAAAGCACCAACCTCCCATTCAGTCATCCAAAGAAGTGAAACAACAGCCATAAAGTAAAGTTTGCAAAGCTTTGTTGTTCTCCACAAGGTAAGAGAACGAAATTTCTGCATGCCGAAAACGAGAGTGGCACATTCTTTCTCCTTCCGTTTTCTCTACTATTTTTTTTTCTGAAATTCAATCAAAGTTTCTTGTTGATCAAGCGAGCACGATGGTTACGACGCACAAGAAGAGAGCATTGATGTTGTGGGCAAAACGAAGATTCCTCTTCCGAACAAGCCTGTCACGAAAAAAAAGCGAAAAGAAACAAGATACCCGAAGACTGCTGCTATTTGTGTCACTCACAACACACTGAGAGGAAACACACATTATTCCCCTTTCCACTCCTTTTTTTCAATGCATCCCCCCTTCGAAACAAACAGACAAAAAAGAACTTCGGAGTACACATGTCTCATCATCATCATGGTGGAAGAGTTGATTTTTTTCGCGATACATCGGTGGCTCCTTTTCCTCACTGTCATCGTCGAGGTCAAATTTTGAATGTGTGTGGTACAAGTGTACTCGCGTCGCTAATTGCTGCTAAGATTCTTCTCTTTCCGTCAAAAAAACAAATTCACCCCCTGCGTTTTCCGTTTAAATTCAATTCATCTTAAAAAAGGCGAGAGCGTTGCGTGTGTCCGTTTGCTTGGTGTCAAAAAACAAAAAAAGGAAGCTAACTGAGCGACCAAAACTTGCCTCTGACAATCCCCTCAATATGGCGATGAAAGTACATATGCAAAATAAAAAAAAGTCGTTGAAGTGATTTATCCTTATCTTATTGTCTCTGTGAAATGATGTATTTCTTTGACCTCCCTTTTTGTGTTCTTGAGAAAGAGCGGAGCAGAGTTGCTTTCGTTATGATATTGGACAACTCGCCTGATTTTATGCCACCAGCCTCCTCTGCAGCCACAGGAGATCCGGCGGCACTAGCAGCGGCGGCGGGATCCACCCCGTTTCCCAACAACAAGCCAGCAGGTCGACGTGGTGGTGGTTGGTGGCGCAACTGCGTCCTCCCCTTTGCAACAGGGCTTCTTTTGTTGGTAGTGTTTATCCTGCCCGCTGTGTTTGTCCATTTAGTCACTGGTGGCGTGGACCCATCGCCGGTGCTTGAAGACATGCTTCTTGTGATTCCACTCTCGCTATCTACGACGACTTCAACCTCGGGAGGGGGAGCGACGCCTCGTTGCGGCATTTGCTACGATATGATGCGAACTGTTGAGCACACCATACTCACTTCTAAAAGCACATCTGGTGGTAGTGGTGGTGGTGACGTCGGTCCTTTACTATTTGAGAACAAACGCCAAAGGAATCTGTTTCTCTCTTCTGTCGAGTCCTCCGTGTGCTCCTCAGCGGAGCACTTTGGCAACGGTGGCGGTGGCGGCGGCGGCGCTGCTACCATCACCAGCGCCACCACCGTAGAGAAGAAGAAGCACACCAAGCAGTCCGTCAACGCGCACCACATCAGCGCGATCATGCAAGGGAAGCATTTTCGGCGCACTCGAGGCAAGGTGGTGTCTAGCAGCAGTGGCGCCGCAGAAGAGAACCTTTCCACCGATGACGCGAAGCAACCGTCGTCAGCATCAGTTGCGTGGAACTGCTCAAAATTCTTTCGCCTTCACAGGGATGCGATCGCAGAGCACATCATCGGGATCACTGCCGCGTCCATTAACAGCGCCAGCCAACAGCAACATCATCATCATCATCAAAGCGCAGCGGCTGGCAACAAGAAGTCGCCTGCTGCGCCTAGCACTACTACCACCACTAGTGGACAACAACACGCGCACTGCCCACTGTTAGCGCCGCTGATTCCCTCGATCGCCGCGCATGTCGCGAAGCGTCGACGTGATCTGCTGGAGGTGGAAGACTCGGCCACCGCTGCACAAGGGTCATCTGCTGCGACTAGTACCGTGGCGCCTTCTTCGTCACCTTCGTGTGCCATTCAGCAACAGTTTTTCGCTGAGAGTGGAACTGGCCCTGTGTGTTCAGAGTATTGCGAAGCGAGCATGCCTTGGATCGACCGCACTTTTATCGAGCTTCTTCGATTTGTCGCTCGTCATAGAGAAGTGCAACTGCTGTGTGTTTGCATTCGAGAAATGTGGGGCGTTGTCCTCCTGTTAGGCCTAGCGAGTGGCGTGATTGTTCTCTTACTGCAGCTGAAAGGTGTCCACTGGGCGTTGCAAGTCAGCATTTCTGAAGCCTTAGCGCTGCGCAAGGCAACGCCGCTATCCAGTATGCAGCAAGCAACATCACAACAACAGCAGCAACACCATCAGGCGGCAGTTCTTAGCGGTGGAGCCACGACTTCCACAGCTGGTGGCCAGGGAAAGACAAAGCAGCAGCCTTCAAGCCGAAGGTAAAGGTGCACTCTCCGAAGATACGCTTTTTCTTTTTTATCTATTAAAGGAGCTACGAGGAACACCTAAGAGGTGTGTTATTATGGAAGAGGGGGAAAGAGACGATTGTGTGCGTTATTAACACATGTGCACTTTATCAATCAATCAACTTCAGATGTTTCTGTTTTTTATTTTTTTTCCTTCTGTCGGCTTGGACCGCATCTTGCCACATATTGACTCCCAAATTCCCAATTCTTCGAACCAAGTCGTAACAACGATCGAAGAAAGAAATATTTTTAAAGGTGCCTGCAGTTTGTTGATTCGAACTCCCATCACAAATGTCGTTCACCCCGACCATCACTGTTCTAGTTGGCCAATGTGGAAATCAGCTAGGCGTGTCGTTTCTCAATGCTGTGGCCTCCGCTGCGGCCGCAACGGCCCAACCACATCATCGAGATGCCGATGATGATAGGAGCACCCGAGGAGCAGCAGCAGCCACGGACTCCATTTTTCGCGAACGAGTCGCGAATGAATTCTTTCGCCAACCAACCAAATCAGAGGAAAAATCTCACACTCAAGAATTGTTTGAAAATGATGACAATGGCATAATCTCATCATCATCATCGTCTTTGGTGGCTCGCGCTGTGCTCGTCGATATGGAGCCCAAGGTCATGGAGCAGACGCGGCTCTCCATGAAACGAGACCGACGGCAGCTCTTCACCATCCACGCCTCCCAGTGCGTGAGCAGGGAGGAGGGCTCTGCCAATAATTGGGCGTTTGGTTACTTCACGCAAGGCGTTTCCAAGTTAGATGACCTCGAACAACGCCTTCGCCACGAAGTGCGACTTGCTTCGGACAACTGGTACGGTGGTGGGACTGCGGGTGGTGTGGGGGTGAAGTTTCATGTAGTGCACAGCATTGCCGGTGGAACTGGTAGCGGCGTTGGGTGCCTCGTGTCAGAGCTCATCGCGGATTTGTTTCCCAAGAGTGAGATCCACCACACCGTTGTGTGGCCGTTTCAGCACGGCGAAGTGGTGACGCAAAACTACAACGCGATCCTTGCCGTGAGTGCACTGAGGGACACCGCAGACTCCGTGTTGGTTCTCTCCAACGATGAAATTGCCGAAGAGATGCGATCTCGCCACCAAGGCGGCGGGCATGCCCTTGCGCAAGGATTGTCGGCAGCATCGTCGTTCCGAGAGATCAACCATTCCATGGCGAAGTTGATGTCATCGCTGCATCTGCCATTGGAGGTGCTTCCCCTTGCCAAACGAGCTGCATTGGAGAAACGAAGCCGTGCTGTTGTGGTTGCTACTGCGCACCACCAGTCACCGTCGTCTTCAGCTTCTGCTGACGATGCGTGGCGTACATCGATGTTGCGATGTGCCCCTCGAGCAGCGCTTATGTGTGACGTTAGGGAACTGCTGGACTTGGATCCCGTCAAGAAATTTTTCACAGGTTCGACATTTCCTCGCAATATTCAAAGTTTGGCCTCCACACTGCAACAGGTCTCGTGGCAGTCCGTCGTGCAGGAAGCGACACGCTACGTGTGCACCGTGCGGGCAGCACAGCCGTTGTTTGTGCTCCGTGGAAGAGGATCACGAGACGAAGGCAGCCGTGAGCTAATGCACGCATTAGCCATGCATCACGGTGCTGCTGCTCGACCATCACAGGGAGGTGGTAGCAGAAGCGGCCTTCCGTATTCTGTGTTCGGCGATGGTGCCTACGGATTATTAGCGTCAGAAACACCAAGAATCGATGACGTGCACGCCGACAGTGATGCGAGCGGTGGCGTTGGCTACCGACGAGGCGATGGTCGCGATACTTCAAGCGCTGTCTTCCACACGTCCCCGTCGATCTTTCGCTCGTCCACGTTATCGTCGCCAAGTGCCAACGGCGGTGGTCTTGAGCACTCACTAGGGCGTGTGCAGGGGATGCTGCAAGAGAAAGCATTTGTGCACCATTACTCGAGGTACGGCGTAAGTGACGACGACATACAGAATGCTTGTATTCGGTGCTGGGAGCTGTTGGAGGCGTACCGAGACGAGGAACTCGACGACGGCGACGAAGTTTTCTAGACGATTCGTTGAGCGATGTCAGTGACCAAGCGATCGAGACCATTTTTTGTTCACTTTTCAACATTCACGATGAGTTGAGAAACTTTTGTCGTTATGCGCGGAAATACCCCTTTTTGTGATTTCCTCTCTAGTTTTTCTCGAAATTCAAAATTGAAACAAAGCTTCGAATCAAGAAGTCAAATTGAATCAAGTAGTCAAATTGAATACATATGAGGCCCTGCACGACTGAGAAACTCTAGCAACATAGCACTCAGTTAGAATAGACAATACAAGAGAAGATTTCTCACTCGAATACGGGACGAAAACGAGACAATGATGCGACTACGGTTCGGTACAAGAGCGATGGTGGTAGTTCTTGTCGTCGTGTGCATGTGGCTCTGTGTCCTTACCCACTACGCTCTCTCTGTTGTGGAGGAGCGCAGCTCTCGAGGGAAGCAGAAGCACCGCCCCTCGAATGAAGATGATGCAACACGGCATGAAGAGAACAATGCTGTTGGTGTAACTACACCAGCACCACCATTGTCGGTGTCAGAGAGCATGTTACAACTGCAAATGAAAGTTCTTCGACAAAAATTGATAGATGCCGAATCTGACGCAGCGACCTCACAAGCGTCGCTTGAGTCGAAAGTGAAATCCTTAGAAGCTGAGCTGGAGGCCTGCCGCAAGGCAGCAGCAGTAGCGAGTCGCGTGAAGGAACAAGAAGAAGCCCTTCAGGACCGTTCCTACACTCCGCCCCGACCAACGTACCGTCAACAAGTCGCAACACCGCGGCCCCAAGCCCCCATAGGGATGAACGCGTATGAACAGGAGCAGTGGAAAATGCACCAATATCAACAAGAGCAACGAGATCGCATGCTCCAAGCACGCCGTGACGTGGTCAACGCTCAGCGGAATGCTGCCACCCCACAACAATACCATCAACCGCCGCCTTATTCACCACCGTACAACAACAACAATGGAGCAGCACAGCAGCAGCATCCCGATGGCGGCGTTCGTAGCGTCGGCCTGGAGCAACACATTGACCATCTGATGACCAACGTTGCCAGGCATGGCCCCATCATCCCCGTCGTGATCGTCGCGTACCAGCGAGCCGACGTGTTGAAAAAGTGTGTCGAGACGATCTTGCGGCGCATGCCCTCCCAAGGATTCCAACTCTTCGCATCTCAGGACAGCAGGGACTTCCCTGAAGTGACCGCTCTACTTGACGATTACCAGCAACGCGGGAAGCTCATTCACATGATCCACGAGCGTAACACCAGCGGGGGGACGGAGGAGGAGTACGCCCAAGGGTGGGAGCCGTACTTTGCCATTAGTCATCACTTCCAATTTGTCCTGTCACAAGTATTCGACGCATTCCGAGGCTACGACCGCGTGATACTGATTGAAGAAGATATTGAAGTAGGAGTGGATTTCTTTGAGTACATGGCTGCCATGAGCCCACTTCTGGACCAAGACTCGAGTTTATACTGCGTCTCAGCGTGGAACGACAATGGTAAGGCGGGGTTGATTCAAGACCCTCGAGCTGTGTATCGCACGGATTTCTTCCCGGGACTGGGATGGATGATGGGCAGAAGTTTATGGGAAGAGCTCGGGCCGATTTGGCCGAACGGATTCTGGGATGATTGGCTGAGGCAACCTGCTCATCGCAAAGGTCGGTCGTGCCTTCGCCCCGAAGTTCCACGAAGCTTCACATGGTGCACGGCAGAGGGCGTGTCGCAGGGGCAGTTCTGTGCGGAGCATTTGGCGAATATCAAACTGGCGGACACGGCGATTAACTGGAGATCTCTTGATCTCAGCGCATTGACCAAGGATGCGTACGACGGGTGGCTCGGCAGGGTGGTGGACAATGCTGTCGAGGTGAAGTCTGTCGACGAACTCGATCGCATCAGCCCCCTCACTCCCCACGAGATGGAGCGGATGGACGTTGGCCCTCTGGGCACGATGCCAGTCAAGGAGGTCAAGCTCTACTACCACACAAGTCAAGAATACGAGCACTATGCACAGCTTCTGACGCTGATGGATGACTTTAAAGACGATGTGCCACGTACAGCGTACAAGGGGATTGTGACATTCAGAAGGCGCCAAATTCGAGTGCATCTCGTCCCCGTGCAGATGTTGTACAGGTAGACACGAGAGTGGTGGTCACACAGGAATAATCCGTTCACAAGCGTGACACAGTAACTTCTTGAACCAAAATCCTCCTCCCCCCTTTATCTTTCCCAATTTCGTCGTCAACCACAATCCTCCTCCCCCCTTTATCTTTCCCAATTTCGTCGTTGAACACATCCTTTCCGCTGTTTATTCTCTTTTTGATCTCTTTTTGAATTCTAACCGCAAAGAAGCACAGAATTTTGGCAATTGCGACCAGAGAGAGAGACGCCTTAGATGTTCCGGCGATCCAGAGCTATTTGGCTAGCCCCTACCATTGATGACGTGTACTCTGCGTTTAAGGTGCTCGGCGTACCTGCAGGATCTCCCCAACCTGTTGTGCGAAGCAAATACTTGGAGCTTGCAAGGCGGCACCATCCTGACTTGTCGTCAGGCGATGACACCACGATGAAGGTGATCAACACAGCGTATGAACTCGTGCAAACTCACGGCACTATGGTCTCACATCGACCCACCAGCAGCGGTCCATCGTCATCACCGACAGATGCGGATGGCAGTGGCGGCCATGGAGGCCGGTTTGCAAAACGGCGAATGCCGCGCAGGACGCGAGGCTTAGCGGATCTTGCCGATGGCGAGCAATGGGCCACGAAGACAGATCTTGACTGGAGCGTGGCCATGAGCGACATTGCAGAGAAGGATCTATTGAACCCCGCGAATCACCCATACAGCATCAGCAAGCACTTCACCTTCGATGAAGATGCCACCATCTACCGCATGATTCGCACCGGCGCGTCGACCCGTGATGTCGCGCGAACGCTGAGCAAGCCTGCAACGTTTATCGAGAAGCGCCTCAACAATGCTCAATTCAAACAGAGAATTCAAATTCTACTCAGGAAGGAGAAGACAAGTCGGCCGCTGAAGGAGGCGGTGGACATTGGGCGGCAGACCACCATCCCCAACGGTCCAAGGTCGCACTGGAGTGATATGAGTTACGAGGAGAGACAAGATCATGTCAATGGCGGCCGGTCAAGTGGGACGTCGTCACCTCGCTCATATCATCACGATGGTAGCAATTCACCAGCAAGAGAGGGAGGAGGCCCTGTTGGTGGGTCAACGTTGTGGGGGTCTCGGAATGTGATCTCCAAGCTTGGAAAGAACTACGCCCACTTCGAGAGGTTTCACAGGGGAGGGAGCCGATGAAAAGAGAATGCCCCCCGCACACTCACAAATACGGCCCGCACCGCATTGCGGGTCTCCACAAACGACAACGAAATGTTCACACACAAAAAAAATGGGCGATGTAATGTCTTGTCAGTTCGACATACAAACGGTTCAACGCACCCAAGAATCATACACACGTGATGCAAGCAAGAAACCCTCTTCACCAGTTTAACCACACGCTTTTTTCCTCCAATCACTCTTGTACATTTCGTTGATGCCCATGCACTCACTGCTCTTTGTTTTCTGGAAAGAAAAAGCAAGAAGTAATTTCGTACATTGGGAAGCAATGACAACCCAGACGCCCATCTCGATTCTCGTGGTTGGTGGAGGCGTCGCTGGCCCATCTCTAGGCATTTCGTTGAAGAAGTTAGGCATGCCAGCCAACATCACCATCATCGAAGCCTACCCCAAAGCCGATCCAGAAAATATCATCGGCAGCTACTTCACACTTCAAGACAATGGTGCTGATGCCCTCAAGACCCTCGGTGTCTTCGAGGAAGTGCGCTCTGCTGGTGTTGATACGACGGCCTCCAACATGATGCGGGGAGACGGAAAAGTGCTCGCGAAAATGCCTTTTGGAAATTCTGTGACTGTAAAACGCGGGAAGGTAAACATGATTCTCATGGATGCCGCCGAACGCGCAGGCTGCACCGTGCGGTACGCGACGAAGCTGATTGCCACGGAGCAGAAGCCTCACCCAACCGATTCGTCGAAGCATGTTGTTCTTGCAACCTTCGGCGATGGGTCGCAGGAAACATACGACCTCGTCGTTGGTGCCGATGGTGTTCATTCTTCCCTCCGCACCACAATCGATCCTCAAAATGCACCAGCTGGTCGATATGTCGGCCTTGTGAACTACGCCGGCGTGGCACCACCACCTCCGACTGAACTGAAAGCAAACATGACACCGTGCGCGTGGAACTTCTGCTTTGCTCTCAAGGCGTTTATTCTTTACCATGTCCGACCAGACGGTCACATCATCTGGGGCGTCAATGAGCCTCGAGGCCGCGTCTCAAAAGAGGAGCGTGACGCGATGACGGAAGTGTCTGCTCGGAAGTATCTCATCGAATTATTTGCGGACGATAAGAACCCCCTCATCACTCACATGTTATCCCACGGCCCCATTGAACTAATGGGCGACAACCAATGTGACTTGGGTAATGTCCCGAAGTGGTTTAATGACGAGAAGACGATTGTGCTAGTGGGCGATGCCGTGCATGCACCATCCCCTACATCCGGGCAGGGTGGCTCGATGGCGCTGGAGGACGGCATTGTGCTGGCCAAGGCGTTGCATGAAAACCCCAACTCTATTGGCGCCGCGCTGGAAGCATATGAAGCATTCCGTCGTGCACGAGTGGAAAAGATTGTCGCGAATGGTGCGCGCATGTCGAAGAATAAAATGCCTGGGAAGATTGGCCGCTTTGTACGTGACCTCATGATGCCGCTGGTAGCAAAGTGCGTTGACATGGCTGAGCTGAACAACTGGGTGTGTGCATATCGAATTATATGGGACTTACCGCTGAGTCAGCAACCGGCTGCCCCAACCACGAGCATGCGAAAGGTGTTTTTTGGTGGCGGTGCGGGCAGCAAGAAGGCAACCAGCACTCAGTAGGGGTTGCTCGTGAAAAAGTCCCTCTGGCGAACCAATCTAGCCGTTGTTAGCAACAAACGTTGTGTGACCATTGTTAGAGGCTTGCGCCAAACTGACAGCGAGTCGTGTTTTTTTTTTTTTTGATTCGGATCCTTTTTTTTCCCTTCGCTATTCCTGTAGCTTTTTGTTGCGCCTGCGTTTCGTGTGAGGATAACTAAGAAGTGCTGGGGGCGAGAGAGACGCGCTGTGCTATTTCGCGGACGTCTCCACGCCCCACTCTTTCTTCTTCGCACCAATGCCTTTATGAGACCATCCATCCTTTTGTAACTCTCACAACCTCTGATAACGTTCTATTTGCTATGATTCCTGTTTGCTGCGACTACCACTACTACCGACAGAGAGTGTTGCAGTTGCACACTCGCCGGGCGTGGTTTGACGAGTATTGGTGTTGTTAAAGGAAAGTTACGGTGTGCGACGAATACATTTTCAAATACGAGTTTGTCATTTTCCTTTTTAACTGACCTCGCTTTCTGTTGGCTGTCAATGAATTGCGTCGAAAATAGAAACGAAAAAAGATAAGTAAGAGTCAAGTTTTTATCAGCCCCGACATGTCTATCGCCGACACCATTGCCCAGGAAGCACTGGTCGTCAACGCAGCTTCCCAATGGAAGCTGTCCAAAACGCTCAACGAGTGTAACTTTGAGCTCAGCACCATGACCTCGTACGATCGAAAAGGATTTCGAGTCTCCACCGTGATCGAGCCATGCTCCGTGGAGGCCCTCGACCTCCTGTTCAGCACCCCAGGTAACAACAAACTATTCGAGCCTGCAATTGTAAGCGAGATGACCCTCGAAGAAGACCTGGACGATCGTAGCCGCCTTGTTCACACAAAGTTTGGGCAGCAGGGCGTCGTGAGTGCTCGAGATTTCATCACACGCCAATCGTCACGATTGGTAGACAAGCAGTTTTCCAGCGCCGTGGAGAAGATCCTTTTGTCCGAGAGTGGTGGCGGTCCGACTGCCGCGGCGTGCGGCAAGGTGTTTATTTTTGCCACCAAAAGCACAGACGATGCAGACCGCACTGTTCCTGTGTCGGGCAGCGTCGTGCGAGGATGTGTCCACATGCACGCATTCATCGGCGTGCCGTTGTATCGGAGCACTGTAAGCGGCAGTCCACGGGGCGGTGAGTCCCAGCCCCCGTCGGCTATCAAACTGTTCCACATCTCCTGCGTGGACCCGAAAGGGTCGATCCCAACATTTGCGCTTGAGAACGCGTGGCCTGCTGAGAACTGTGCCAAGGTTGCTCGTATTCGCGATCTGGCGGTGTTGATTGAGAATTTGGTGACGAATGCGAAGCGCGTCGACCGACACTTGCAGCTGACCACCGCACGATCACCCGTCCCAGCGATTGCTCTGCTCGCCAAGGACAACCAGCGCAGCACCGCAGTGCTGACGCCTCCCACAACCGCGCTTCCCCAAGTCCTGCGCGGAAGCACATGCCTCGCTGAAACACCAGTCGATGTGGTTGTCATCAAAACACCCCAAGCAGTGCAGTCCAGCCCTGAACCCACCGAGTCCAAGAGGAACCGAGACACCATGCGAGCGACACTCAAGCCCCTTGCCGAGGGCGAGCGCGCAGGGTCACAGTCGCGCTTGCAGCAACAACAGCAGGACTCCCCCATAGAGGTTGTCGAGGGAGAAATTGCAGCGGCAGTTGAGGAGGAGGAGGATGAGGCGATCCTATCCCCCGCTGTCGCACAAGAAGCACAACCGACCATCACCAAGGTGATCGATTTATTCAAACACAACGCATGGGTCGTTAGTAAAACGCTCGAGAACTGTCTGTTGGAGGAAATGCCGGCACCGTTTGCTCCAGAAAGGAAGGTGCTACGTATTTCCACGACATTCAATTGCTCGCTGGGCACGTTCTGCGAGTTCTTAGCCGACACAACGCAGGTTCGAAAGTATGACCCCAATCTTGAAGCATTTGATGTCGTAAGCGACACCCCAGCTGGAGTGGTCCTGTACACGTCCTACAAGCAGCAATCTCGCCTCGTGACCCCGCGTGACTTTTGCACTGTCACCGCCAAGGCCGAGTTGAACAGCAACGATGCCGAGGCACAAGGACTTCCTCGCTGTGCAGGCGCCTATGTTCAATGCAGTGTGAATTCCAGCGCGCGTGCACCGGTGAAGCAGTTCATCCGAGGCACCGTGTTTGTATTCGGCTACGTTGCCCTCGCGGACCGAGACGCCTCTATCGGCTCATCAGGAGCGGGAAGCGGCGGTGGCACTGGAACGCCAAGCATCAAGGTGTACAACATCATGTGCGTGGACCCTAGTGGCAGCATTCCCAAGTGGCTTGTGGACGCTGCGAGCGCAGATTCCTGCAAGAAGCTCGCGATGATTCGTAAACTGTGTGAAGACCGCCAACGATCTGCACCCGGCGCCATCCCCCGTCGTTTGTCGATGCGTCGACCCCCTCGCACTGCGTCGACGGTGGTGGGCAGGGGCGGAAGCCAGTCAAGGCTGCACCACGAAGATCCAAATAATAGCAACACCAACAACAGCAGTCCTCGAGGCACTGCGTCAAGAGACGAACCATTATCCGACACGGACTCCTCCCAATTTCATAGCTGTGTGGATGAAAACGAAGTCTTCAATGAGCAGGAGAACCTCCGTGGCTTTTACGAGAAGGAGGTCCTAGAGGTTGTGGAGCATGTCATTCTGTTACACCGCGCCCCTGGGTGGGAAACACAAAAGATGGTCAACGACATCCGCCTTGAAACAATGAACACATCCTTCTGCGATAAGAAGGCCATCAAAATTGGATGCGAGTTCAAATGCTCTCTTGAGACCTTCCGAACGGTCATTTCCAGCATCGAATACGTCCGCAAGTACAACAACACGCTCAATGAAATGGAGCCATTGGATTCCCCGGCGTATGGCACCGTCATGTATACGTCCTACAACTCCACCTCGAAGCTCATCCAGCCTCGTGACTTCTGCACACTGACTGCTGCGAGGCTACTTTCGGAAGAAGAGGGGTCCGATGCTGGTCTCTACACGAAAGGGTTCCGTGCGGCAGCGTTTGTCATTTCGTCCGTCAACGCCACGGATAAACCGGAGCAACCGGGCTACATTCGCGGAACTGTGCATGCGCACGGATACATCGCCGTTGCCGTGCCACCAGACGCGCAGCGTATTCGTGTCTTCAACGTCAGCCTCATTGACCCCATGGGCTCCATCCCGGCTAAGTTGGTCGATATGGCGGTTGCCGACACGGTGAAGCAAATCGACGTGATTCGTGGGATTTGTGAAACCGTCCACAACGCAGGAGGCAATCCTCGCGCCTCTGCCGTGGCGGCTAGTGTCACAGCGCTGTCGAGCAACAATAACGACTCAGCATTCCCTTCCATTGATGAAGTACCGATTCTGCGGAAGCTTGCACGTGTGCATGTGTCCACCCCTGAATGGCGAGACTTGCGCCACCTCGGCAAGGTGCAAGCAACATGGGCGCCATGCGATGTGAACCCAGAGGTTCCGGTTCTCCGTTTCGCCACGGAGTTCATGTGCACCATTGACGCCTTTGCTCGCTTTGTTGGCACCAGCGACCACCTTCGCAAGTGCGATGCCGAGCTCGATGTGGTGAAGTTCCTCAACGGCCCTCCCAACGCAACGATTAGCTACCTCAGCCACTCCGCCCAGCACAAGGCCCTCACGAGCGTCGACATCGTGCAAATGACCGTCACCAAACATTTCACAGGTGAGGAGGGGTCGGAGTTGGGCTTGTACACCAAAGGCATCAATGCATCTGCCTTCGTCGTCAACGCCGTGAATTGGTCCACGAAGGAGCTCACAGCACCTCAGACAGACCGCGGAGGTCACACCCTGCACCGAGCTACTGTACTATACAATGGGTACGTGGCGATTGCAACGCCTGCTAACGCGCGGCGCATTCGTGTCGTGGCTTATGTTGCCCTTGCTGGAGTGTCAGCGTTGAATCAGGTGAAGCCTAAAGACGGCGTGATGTCAGAGTTCGCCAACCGCATGACCCGCATGGCCGCCTTCTGTGAGCAGGTTCAACGAGACATGGACGCGGCGACGATGGTGCCTGGTGGCGCGGAAAGTTCCCACAGCGGGGAGGACATCGACACCATCGGAACAGGCGCTGCAGTTGAGGCAACAACCGCTCCTCCATCCTCCACGGAGAGCAATAAGGTAGACGACGTTGTTGCTTCTGCTCCCGCTGCTTCTGCTGTTGTTGCGGTGGTTCCTCGTGCGCAGCTCGACATCACTGCAAAGCTCATTGAACTTCAACGAAGGCGAGATTGGACCATGGGCAAGGTCGTGGACCGGTGCTTGCTCGAGACCATGACAGTGCCGTTCTGCACCAAGAAAGCATTGCGTATTTCTGCAGACTTCAGCTGCAGCCTCCGCACGTTGGCGGACTTTTTAGATGATACCACTCAAGTGCGTGTTCTCGACCCAGGCTTGGATACCTTTGACATCGTCAGCACATCCGACAAGGACAAGACGGTCAATATTTACACCGCGTATCAACAACAAGTCAAGTTGATCTCCCCTCGAGATTTCTACACCATCACCACTCGCATGGTGTTAGGCGCTAGTGAGGCGACTGCATTGGCGCAAGTGGCGAGTGTTGTGCCCGAGGGGCACTGCGCTCTCGTTCAAAACTCACGAAGTATTGACGGCCATCCTCCAGCAGAGGGAAAGAAGTTAGTGCGCGGAATTGTTCATGTCCATGGGTTCTTCGCCACCGCACCAACTCTTGACTACCCCAAGATTCGTGTCTTCAACATTTCATGCGTAGACCCCAGTGGAAGTATCCCTAACTGGGTCATTGAGGCAGCCAATGCTGAGGCGTGCAAGAAGCTAGCACTGATTCGCTCGTTATGCGAAGAAAGGCAACGCCAGTATTAGGGCTCTCTCTGACAGGACAGGAACAGGTACGTCGAGGGGAAAGCCTGTACACCATTTGCTATTGACAGAAAAAAGAAGAAGAAAGAAAGTGAACGACGCAACGGAGCAGTGTTTCACCCCACCCGTGGTGTTCACCGAGTGAGTTGTAAGAGAGAAGGATTTCTCGTATTGTTGCACGCACATTTGACCAACCAATTAACCACAACCAAAAAACAGATTTTGAGAACAACAACCAAAAAGCAGAAAAACAAAAGCGATCTGCTCCCTTTCGATTGCTCGTCATGACCACACAAACAATTGGTTGCTCTGCGTATGTCCCCACCTCTTCCCCATTACAGTCCGATTTCAAAATTGTCTGCCCGTTTCTCCATTTTCTTCGAACCTTAAAGCAACAGTCAAAGAGACGCACCAAAACAAAAGGAAACAAAAAGACACAAAATCTATCACACAGATGCTGAGGCACTCCATTTGTCTGAAAAGCACATCTCGCAGTTTCAATGCGCAAAGCAATAATAAGAAGGTGGGCCTCTGCTGTGTTTCAATGCGCCGATGGTGCGGTGCAAGTGCCACCACTACGCCTGTAGTGATTCAAACGAGCGGCGCGTTGGTGCCGTCGTCGTCGTCGTCAACAGTATGCTGCGCCATGAGGCACAACTCAACGCCTTCTTCATCCTCGACGACGATGAAAGACTTCGGATTCGAGCACAGCACACCTAACTTTAATTTGGACATGGGCAACATGCCAACCGACGCGGATTTAGGTGATGTCGTCACCTCACCGGCTCGCAATGTCACCTTGGCGCAACTCAACGGCCCGTGGCTGGTCATGGCAGAGGGGCTGAATGGGGAGTTGTTCGTGGAGAAGGATGGCTATGTTCTCTTCCGACCCGCGGTGGGCCTCGGCTACGGCGTTGGGCGTGTGAGTGTGACAGATTCCACGATCGGACTGACCACGTTTCAACTGCAGCTTGAGGCGTACTTGTACGAAAATATCAGCGCCAATCCCCCGCTCCTCCCCAAGAGGTTCGACCTTGTCGGGATGATATCATCGGCCAAGGCAAGCAAATCTGCGTACGAAACGTTAACTTTGCATGGCCGTGACTTTTCTAGCCTCCAACAGCAGCAAGGCAGTAGCAGTAGTTCGCAGCAGCAACCACCACCGCAGAGCACGTTCAACGCTGCCAAGTTAACGCCTTGGAGTGCCGAGACTGCTGCACCACCGGCGTGGAAGGGGCCCTCTGAAGAGGTGCGGGAAGGCTTCTCACAATTGTTCCCTTCACCCCTTAAACTTTCCTCACATCTCCTGCGCCGCGAGGAGTCAAAAAAGCGGCCACCACCACCTGCGCGCTCCAACTCACCTCTGGCGACCACCGCCGGGTACTGGACCGAGCCCGCGGTGCACATGGACCTCAGTCAGTACAAAGTGGGCACGATTGATAATGTGTATTATATTCCGAACTACATCAGCCCGGATGAGCAGCAACAGATGCTCGCGCAGTTACACGATACCCCCGAGGCGTTCAAGTCGAAGTTGACGAAGCGCACCGTCCAAGAATGGGGCTGCACCATGTGCCCCACGTGCCAACAGAGTTTCGTGTCGGAAGCTAACCTCCCCCCATGGACGGAGGCAGTGAGCGACATGCTCCTGTACGATGGCATCTACTCGCCCACCCTCTTCCCGAATAATGTACGGATCCACGAGTACGAGGTGGGCGAGGGCATTGCCCCTCATTGCGACGGACCGATCTATGTGCCCAAGGTGTCCATTCTCAGCCTCGCATCCACCTCCGTCATGAACTTCTACTCCCGCCGTGACCCGTATGATCAACCGATGGAGCACTACAACGACACGTTTAAGTTCGACGGCGTGATTGCCAAGGAAGTCCCACTCATGTCAGTGGTGATGGAGCCTGGATCGCTTCTCATTTTTGACCAAGACGCGTACACGCACCACCCTCACGGTATTTCTGACAAGGCGGTGGATTCTCTGGACCCGAGTGTGTCTGGGCCTGTCGTGAACCGACATTGGTTGACAGATCCGAACGTGACGGAGGTTGTGCGGAAGTACCGCGTGGGGGTGACCATTCGTAATCTGCTTCCTCGGTGTCAACACGACCCGGAGAGGGCCGAATACAACTTGAAGCGGGCGTGGCAGCTGTATCACCAGACCGCTGAGGTGGGGTATTATCTGCCACCTGTGGTTGGGCCTTCCACTTCTGCTCCCACGACGAAGCCCTCAACTAAAACCTTCGCTGCCCCTCAACAACAGAAGCAACAACCACCCCCACAACAGACTTCAAGCTCGAGTCAACATCAAACTGCATCGATTGAGTCGGTCCGTTCCCTTGAAGCGAAGCTGGACCGCATTTTGGCGAACCAATCCGAGTTGCTACGCACAGTGGGTGACCTGCAGCAGATAGTTAGTGCATCTGTAACGTCGCAGCACACGTTTCAACAAGAGACGTCCACAGTGTTAAACCACTTGTCGTCTACCGTGTTACAGATCGAAAGCCAGGTGGAAGAACTTACTGAGCGGGGTGGCAATCTGCCTTGAGCAACTGTGTGCAAGACTATCTTGTTCTTTTACAAGAACAACAAAAGAGGGACTGGGATGATCAATGATTTCATGACAGCATGCAACATCTTTGCTCTAGGTACTCTTATTTCTGCTCTATTCCAGAAAAAAAAAGCAATCTGTACTGCTACCAATATCAGATGAAACTCACGAACAAGTCTAAAGCGGACCCATCAACCAACGACGACCTTACGACGAAGGAGTTCATTCGCCGTGGCATTGCTTCCCACCGGCAGGGGATGTCTGATGTTCGCAAGTTGCTGAGAGAGTCAGACAACGCAGCGACAGCGGCTCTGGCAGAATCCGCACCGCCGAATTTAATCGAATTCTGGGCAGCGTGCCTTCAAATCCCACAAGGCTACACAGTCTCCTACGCGACGCTATCACGAGTCATCCAAGGTGTACGAGGGGAGCAGACTGAGGTGGCAAAGCTCTCCCGAGCGGCGGGGAAAGCAATGTCGTTGAATCCGATGATTCCTACCATCCCTTGTCACCGTGTTGTCGGAGCCAATGGCGTGATTGTTGGATTCACTGATGAAGGCGCAACATACACACTCGCCATGAAAGCGGCGCGACTCACAGGGGAGGGGGTGCCGGTAGAGCAGAGCGGTGAACGATTCATCGTCCGGCGCCACTCAGGCCGCTTGCTGAATTGAACAGTGGCTGCTCAAGACGGACACGAAGAAAAACAAAAAAGACGAATGAGTGCGACGAGAGTATCTGTGTGATATTTCGGCAAAGCAGACGAGAAAAAAAGAGAGGGGTCCATTTCATAGAAGCGAACATAGAGATACCTTTGTTTTCAAGATCGAGAGCGTGCTTTTGTTGCTTTTTTCTTTTGTCGGACTTCTACACTGCAAGGTACTTGGCGGAAAAGGGCTGCGAGTAATGTGTACATTTTTTCACTTCGGATCGGTATCCACTGGGGTGTTGAGCGCGTTCTTGGCCATTTGACACGGCAAAAAAATTATAAATAATAATACTGTCGAACAATCAAACTCGTTTTTTTGTCGCTTTGGAGCAAAATCAGTGCGTACGACGTAAGTAAGTAGTTTCATGGTGGACAGTGATACTCATGGCACGCATCTTTGCTCTCATCACTGCAATGATCATGCTGACAGAAGCATCGTGGTTTCGCATTCGTGGACCAACAACCGTCACCAATCTTGTGACCGTTACTGGCAACTATCATCTGGTCACTCTCGCCGAGGTGACATTTTCAGGTTCTGGTGCGGGGATTCGAAACAATGTAAGGGACATGATGACACCATTAGGTGTAGCAACCCCTCTGTCCATTTAACTGTGCAGCTGCACTTTTACTAACGTTGCTTCATTGTACTTCTACGGACGGATCGGTTCGGTGAGCACATCGGGGAACTCAGCGCCCTTGAAGTTAATTATCTTGGGGCTCATTATCAACAACGCTGGGATTGCCTTTTACGGTGAAATGCCATACAACTCTCGCATTAGCATCGTGCGACCTACGTACACCATCAACAATGGTGGTTCGACGTATAACCAAATACCACCTGGGTCACATACCGCATCAGGACTGCTCATTGCCAGTGCAGCATTCCGTGCTGGATCATTTCTATTGTACGGTCAACCTCTATCCCCCACCATGAGGACGTTTGAGGGAGGCAGCGGCTTCAGCATAACCTTCGAGGGCACCACTACAGTCGCCAGCGGTTGTATGTTCCACATTTTCAACTTATCCGTGAGTGAATAGCTACCCTATCTATGGGCCAAGTGCTACGGTGACCATTAGCGGTGTCTCTGTGTTTTACATTGAGGAAATGAAAGCACTATTCTGCACCACCTGCATGACGATAGGGACAGTAGCACTCTCGACGTCGTCCATTTTCCTGTTGAACAAGGGAAACTTTTCAGGAGTCACCGGATTGGTGTTTAGCGGATCTGCTGATTCCTCGAACGATTGGTTTG
Organism: Bodo saltans; assembly: GCA_001460835.1. Classification (NCBI taxonomy): domain Eukaryota; phylum Euglenozoa; class Kinetoplastea; order Eubodonida; family Bodonidae; genus Bodo; species Bodo saltans. The sequence continues at coordinate 27,146 of CYKH01001734.1, forward strand.
GTATCATGGGAAACACTTTCGACGTGGACACCGCTGTGAATTCTTCGTTCAGTGGCAATTACATGTCTATCTTCGGCAACAATTACCGAAGTGTCTGGTCGCAATCGTCATCAACATGTTTTGCGATGTGCAACTATGTGGATGATATAATGATGGCGCAATCCCCTGCCTCTGGGTGCTGGGGATCAGATTGCACGATTGGCACATTATGTGCTGGTTCTAGCAATGGCAAATCGCAATGTTACTACCCCATGGCCAATCTTGTATGTAATGCGCTACAGCCATCGTGTGCCTGCACCAACGCAGCGGCCTCGACGGACTTCTGCATTCCATTTGTGGCGCCTAGCTGCGGCGCGCTTGTTGTTGAGTTCCTTGCTCCTGGTGAAACACCGGCGGTCGCAGCAGCAACTTGGTGCCTCCTCGCAATCACGATCCTCTCAACGGTGAAATCAGGTTTGGATGTTGTGATGATGGCAATCGCCATGCCGCAACGTTTGGTGAAAGCTGCGAACGTGGTGAAAGCAATTCCCCCGATACCACCGAAGCCCACCCCTCCTCCTCAAACAATGCTGCTGGAAGATGATGTCCTTCCTTCAAAGGGCACTGCCATCGTGTTCAACGATGACACCGATGCAACACCTAGTAACAGCGAATATGACCTGGACCCTGAAGGTGATTTTGAAATCCTCAAAATGCGTGCAGCAGCGGCCGCCGCATTGCAGGAGCAAAATTCTCTTGACTTTGTTGATCTGGGACGAACCAACCTTTTAATGATCGATGTCCCCAATACGCCAACACGGGTGGAGACAGACGATCTTGCCCACTACTACAACGGCGCAGGAGTAACACATGCCCAAGTGCAATCTCAAGGGCTGCTGACCGGCGTCGGTCGAGAGGAAATTGACTGGGGCATCACGCTTCATCAGTCTGAGTTTGCTGGTGGCGACACGAGCCCACAAAGTTTGGTCACTGATAATAATATCAGCACGTTCTCCAGAAACGACGAAGGGTCTGACACGACGATCGAAAAAGACGGTGCCGTTGATGATGACATGAAGGCCAATGTCAGCAATGACGCGACTAGGTTTCATCGTTTTGGAGGGGAACACAGAGTTTGATGACAATTCGCTGAAATTGAAAGACATCCATCACAATCGCTCTAACGATGAGTCGAGGTGATGATGTCGACGCACATGCCGAAGTGCAGTCCCAAGAGCTGCTGACCGTCGTTGGTGGCAAGAAAACGACCTTCGGCTGGGACACACTTCTAAATCTGTCAGAGTTTGCTGGTGACGACGATGTAAGCCCGCAGCGATTGGCTCCAGGTAGCCCTAGTACGTACGCCTGGCTAAATCCGTGGGGTAACGAAAGTTGATAACGGCGACACAACAAATGGCAATGACGCGGTTTAATTGTAGAAACGGAATTTGATAATGATACGCAACCACACTTGGATTGTTTTCTCCAAAAAATGAGGATGATGATGACAAGGCCCCTCAGAAGTAATGGCGGCGCAAGAATCCGACCGAGCACGACGCTACTCTCGGCAATCGAATGAGGACAAACCTTGTCTAGGCTTGCTATTAGCAGGCAACACACGAATGAATCGAAGGGTTATTGCCCGGGAAGAAAATCTCTTAGAGATGCTCTCTAAAACTCACAGGAAAAAAAGAAAGAAAAAAACTGACAACCCACGATTATCTTTCAGATTTAAGACATCAACAATCACTTTGAATGATGCAAAAAGTGCCGAGAACAAGAGTACCTCCTACACTTTTTTTTAAAAAAAATTGAATGCTGCAAACATACAAATCACCGGAATAATGTGTTCGATGAAGGAGCACTGGACAAATACGCCCAACAAGCGATTCGCGCAAGAGTGGTTCAGGAACCACTGGCGCGCAATCGCACCAGGACGACCGCATTGTCGGCCGCACCCATTGAGGGCGCTGTCCGAATTCGCATCGTGCATGAAGCCTGTTCCTCGCAAGAAGCTGACCTTGTGAGCGGATAGTAGTGCGTCGAGGGGTTGACCTATTGCAACTGATGAGTTGTTCGGCCTCCACTCCTTTTTCCCCGCTGTTTTCTACTCCTGTCAAAGATAGCAACCGCCGATCAAGGAGTGGGCTGCAGTTGAATGTTGGTGCATGCGTTCTTTTTTTCATTTCGTTGGGATCCTTTTTAATAAAAAAAAGTAGTTGAGCGTTCATCGCGTCAATGCTAGGTGGGTGGTTCTCGCGTTGGAATTCCTGATTCCCAGCAGATTGTTTGCCTTTTGTCTTTTGAACAGCGTGTTTGAGTTCGATGGGTAGGTGCTGGACGAACATGCCCAACAAGCGATGGGCGCAGGAGTGGCTCAGCAGGCACTGGTCTACAATCGTACCAGAACGGGTGCATGATCGGCCGCACCCATTCAGGGGACTATCGGAACTTGCGTGGCGCATGGAACGTGTTCCTCGCAAGAAACTGACGGTCTGGCAGTGGTTGATGAGCAGATAGTGCGTCGAGGTGTCGTATCTTTTTTTTGCAAGACGCATCAATTGGCTCGCACTCACTCACTCACTCACTCACTCACTCACTCCTTTTCCCCCCGCTGTCTTGGCTGCGCCGATCAAGGAGTGTCCTGCAGTTCAATATGTGCATATTTTGTTGGGAGACCTCAAAAATAAAATCAATTTGAACAACACCATTCATCCGTGCATTTTTTCGTGGCTCTGCCCTGAGCTTGATGTTCATCGTGCGATAGCGAGTTGGGCGATGATCGCGGTAAGGCGAAGGTGAGGACAACACAGCAACAACAACAGCACGAAGAACAAAAATACTCTGACAACTTTTCACTTCTTTTTATGTTGTGGTCGTCTCAAGCACACATTTATGAAAGAGGAGATATAATCAACAAAAATAGCAGAGCGACAAGCCACGACAAAACTAGTGTGATGGACGCCAGTGATGTTGAGGACGAAATAGAAATCATTTGCGGCGCCTATGAAGGTTCCGTGACTGTGACCACTCCATTCGAACTCCTCATTTGTCTTCCCCACAAGTTTGTTCTGCGTGTGGTGCTCCCTACCCACGGCTACCCGTACAACGACAACTGTCCACTACCAACAATCACTGTTGTGGAAGCACGAAACGCCGTGCTCAGCTCCCTTCTTGAGCGCAGTTTGGTACCGAGATTTGAGCGCGAGGTCGTTCGTGGAGCGCCAATGCTAATGCCGCTGATTCAGATGGCCATGGAGGAGGCCGACATTGTCGCTGAGGATGCCGAACTCGAGCGCCAAACGAAATTGAACGCCGTGCTGCGAGAAGAATCACTGCTCGAAGCGGCAGCTGAGGTTCGGTTTGCGAGTGGCATTGATATTCTAGCTGGTGAGCCCATTGTGGATCGTAAGTCCAAATTCCTTGCTCATGTGGCCAAAGTGTCGAGTATTGCGCAAGTAGAAGATGTCGTGCGTGAGCTGCGTAGCCACAGAGCTATTGCGTGCGCAGCCCATCCCGCTATCTATGCGTACCGATTTGCGGATCCACAAACAGGTGTCCTCCATCAAGACGCCGACGATGACGGTGAGACAGGGGCCTCAAAGAAGATGCTGTTCTTGATGGATCAACTCAACGTGCGAGGGTACGTTGTTGTGGTGACGCGTTGGTTTGGAGGCATCCTGCTAGGTCCTGACCGCTTTAAGCACATCATGAGCGTGGTCAAGGCGACCCTTCAGCAATACCAGGTGATCACGAGTGAATGATTTACTTTGCATTTTTTTTCTTCTCACGTCTCATTTTTTTTTTGCCAACTCAATCTCAAAACTGAATCATTTTTGAGTATTTGTGTTTTGCCAACTTGAAACAAATAGACTGAGAGGTTGGTGAGATGTCAGCCCCTCACTTGCGCACTGGCAGCAACTACGGCAAAGGGCATTGCCAATTGTGCTTACTGAAGAGCTCTATTGAACACGCCCCTGGACACGATCAAGCCGCTCGTGACTTCGAAGCTTGCGCCAATCGCCGCGTCGCAGCAGACGCCGAGCGAGCGCCATGGCGAACGCAATGCGGGAGAGACCAGCCGCTGGATTGGCATGATGCCAACGGTGCCATTGCCGCAGTCGAAGACCTTCGAGGTGAACTCCGTCGCCAAGATATGGTCCAGAGGATAAGGCTAGACGAAGCGAACAGGCTAGTCACGATTCGAAATCGACGAGAAGCGATGCTAAAAACAAGCAGGGAGCGCGCTCAACGAAATCACCAGTCAGAATTGGCGCTGCGCAGTGTCGACCCTAGCTTCCTTCATCGCATTCAGGCGCTGCAGCAAAGTCATCATCAACCGTCAAACAGTATGGATGAGTCCCCAGGTGAAGATAAGAAGCGCGACAATCAGCGCCACGTCAAAAATCGTCCATGGAGCGCAAGGACAACATCCACAACAGTTGGCCCCATTACAGGCACAGCTGCTGCTGCAGCGACAGCAATTAGGACACCACCAGACGATGCCATTTTCAGTGGCTGGACGCGTCAAAAGAGCATTCAAAGCTTGACACTATCGGAGTCCAAGCGGCTGGGAGTCCCCTCTCCACGCCCCACCTCTGTGTTGGATCACTTGATGCTAGCAGAGAAGGTTGGGACAGTGCAGATGACTACGTCAGCGGCAGACCGACGACGAGCGATGCCGTTGCCGTCACCGGTGGTGATTGTATCTCCTCGGCTTGTGGCAGCTCCTCCCGTTGTTCACCAACCACACCCACCACCACCTTCAAAAGCAAGAAAGAACGGTGATGCACCAACAACAACGGCGTCGTCGTTCGAGCGACAAGTCAATCGCCCAATGGTGTGATAACAACAAGTCTCAGCGTTAGCTGAATTGTAGATTCTTTTCTTTGCTCCACTACCTCCCTCATCGCCCAATAGCGCATCCGAAGTGCTTTTTTTCGGAATGCGAGCGAGACGGCCACCACGAACCGCAGCCTGCCCACATCATTGTGATTGGAAACAAGCAGACGAGGATTACCTCCAGAATCCCTCATTGTAGTATTTTGCCTATTTTTGCCCTCTGTACACAAACGTTACCACCGAACCAAAACACAACAATACTCTTTTTGCTCACATTACTCGCTTCCTTTTCCACTTGCAGCACTCCTTGGAGTTCTTCTCTCTTCCTTTTCCACCACTTTCACAAAGTCTCTTAAGATGAAGTTAGGCAACAGTGGTAGTGGCAGTAGCTACGCAAACTTAGAGTCTCCGTTCCAGGAGGATGACAATATCTGCCCCTCCCTTTCCTTCAAGCAGCGCATGATTGGATTCGCGGTCTGCCTGAGCTTCGCTGTGCTGATGGAAATCCTCGCGATTGTCACTCTCTTCCAGCAGGAGTACGTGACCTTCGGCATCGTGAACACCATTGCGAACATTTTCGCGTTATCGTCAACGTTATTCTTATCCGGGCCAAAGAAGCAAGTCAAGAAGATGTTCGATGAGACGCGTCGTATTGCCACCGTGGTGTATCTTCTCACAATGGTGCTGACGTTTGTGGTGGCGTTGGCGATCAAGATCGCGTGGTTAGTGATTCTGATGGTGATTGTCCAGTACTTGGCCATGCTGTGGTATAGCATCAGCTACATCCCGTTTGCTCGTGATGCAATCAAGAAACTTGTGGGTTGCTAGAGAAACGTACGATGAGCGGAGGGTCAAAAATGACAACGAGACGCCACAAAGTTGCTAGAAAATCGTTGCTGCTCTCTCGGAGGTGCTTTGCTCTCTCAATTGCACACAAGTTCATTGAGACTTTTTGGCACGCGTTACGCTCCACGTTCTTTCTTATTTATTTTTCTCAAACAATACGTAGTGAGACTTTGATGCAGTGGGACGCCGACGAGGATGTAGTTTGGGCTCCCCAAATTCAACAGGCAGCCACATCGCCCACTGACTTCCACGCTCCCGCCACTAGTAGTAACGACACAGCGCACAATTCTTGTGATCCCGATGTTGAAGTAGCAACAGACCGAGCGTCACGTGGCGCGTTGGTAGAGACCTTCTTGGATGATCTTACTCCAGGACCCCCAACGAGTCACTTTCTGATCAAAGACAAAAAACGTCATCCGAGAGCTCGAGCTCCAGCTCCTCATGATTTTGCAGCTTGCGATGCTCACGCTGATCCTAACAGTGACCTCACTGATCTCAGCGAGGTGTACGATGCATCTCGGGAGAGCCTAGGGGAGGGTGGCTTTGTCGATACAGGGAAAGAATTTCTTGCATCGAAGGCCTTCCTCGGTGCCATCTACCCGCCAACAGCGTTCCGACGCAACAAGGAAGACGGCACACCACGCGATCCCTTCGACAACATGGATGAAAAGTTCAACAACTGGGGCAAGCCTGAGGTGACCCTTGACCTTGACTACGTGATGGGCTATCGTGCGCGAAACTCTCGCTACAACATCCACTGGCTTGACGAAGACGAATGTGTGTTTCCCGCCGCGGGTGTTGGCATCATCTACAACAACAAAGTGAACGATGAAAGTTTCTTTTTTGGACACGATGATGATATTTTGTGTTTAGACCTTCACCACGCTGACCCCTCAAAACCAGACGATGTAGACCTTGTCGCTTCTGGCTCTGTGGGCGCACAAACGCAGTGTCGGTTGTGCATTTGGGAAGCCCGAGGAACTCGCCGCATTCGACAAACGATTACCGGGTTCCTTCAGTTTGGTATTTTAGGAGTCAGCTTCAACCCCGACGCCTCCCTCGTCGCTGCCATCGGTTGGGACGACCATCACACCGTTGCTGTGTTCTCCGTCGCCACTGGCCTGCTCATGGGCCACTGCGCTGCGGATAAGAACCGCCTGCTCCACATCCGCTTTAATCTGAGCGGCGTGGTGAACTCCAACGAAGAGTTTGTCACGATCGGGGACAAACACATTTGCTTCTGGAAGCCGCTGGGAACGGCAGGGAAAGGTGCCAATTATTATCTCACTACGCAAGAGCCGCTGGATCGCCGCATGAACTGGATGCGAGGGACAGGCATTGACGACATCGACAGGATTGCACTAACGTCTGTCGATTTCTCTTACGCTCACACCATCATCGGTGGCACGGACGGCATTATTTATTTACTTGACTCGATCCGCCACTCGTTGAGCATTCGCATCGCCGTGAACACCGAGACCCCGACGAACATTTACTCCATTATCACACTTCGAGGACCTGTCGCACAGACGGATGCTTACGACGACGTCATTGCGGTCGGGACCGGGATTGGTTTGATTAGTTTTTGGGATGTTGCCACGAACCCAGACACCAAGGACGTGAGGATTTCTGAAAACAAGACCACGACAGGTGACGGAAGCCGCATCAACTTGAACAAATTCGACGATCGGACCAAGTCGGGCGAGAAATACGTCAATTCTGTTCGATCCATGTCGTGGTGCGAGGCTACCAAATCACTCGCCGTCGGCACCATTCTGACCACAGTGTATGAAATCGACGTCCCAAAGTGGAATTCGAACTTTACATTCAAGAACATCAAGACCGATACAGGTTGTTGCGAGCACCCAGGCAGAGGACGTGGAAGGGGAGGTGGTCGCGGCCGGGGTGGAGGGGGAGGCGGCCACGACCCTGCGGAGAAGGACATCACCGTGCGTGTCATGGTAACCGGCCACTTCGTAGGCGGAGACCTCACCGACGAGACCACAGGAGAGGTGTGGGGCGTCGATGTTCACCCCTCCCGCCAAGTCGCTGCAACGTGCGGCGATGATTGCACCGTTCGACTGTGGGACTTGGATGCCTCGAAGCAGCTTGCGATTGCCTACCTTCCTTATCAAAGTCTCATGCTGGCCTTCCATCCCGCTGGGAAGGTCATCGCAGTGGGGCACCGTCGAGGGGGCTTCACTGTCATCAGTGGCGACTTGAGATTTGTTGTGATTCCGTATCAAAAAGCGGGTCAATCACGTGCGGTGACCGACATCTCCTTTTCTCCCAATGGCCAGTACCTTGCCGTCGGGTGGGGTCAAGACATCGACATCTTTTCCTTCACCCGACAGAAGGACCCAGTGCTTGGCTACTCAACGTGCAAAACAGAACAGATAGGTACCTGCAAAGGTCACACCAGCTTCGTCGATAATTTCGACTGGAATTTGGAGTCCACACTGATTCAATCCCTCAGTCGAGGGTACGACCTTCTCTATCACTCGATCCCCGACTGTGTGATGGTGACAGGGGTCAAAGCGATTGCAGATGAGTTGTGGTTTTCGCAGACATGTACCATTGGCTGGGGTGTGCAGGGTGTGTGGCCCCGTTACGCCGATGGCACTGACATCAATTCCGTTGCCAAGAGCCGATCCCAACGCTGGGTTGCCACCACCGATGATTGGGGGCGTGTGAAGCTTTTCAACTACCCTTGCCTTGGCAGTGGATTCGATCGAAAAACAGGTCGGTTGAATGTGCGGCCGGAGTTCCACGAGTACATCGGTCACAGCTCTCACGTCACCAACAGTGCCTGGACGTTTGACGATAAGTACCTAGTCACCACTGGTGGCGCCGATCTTAGCTTGTTCATTTGGAAAGTGAACTACGACACGGTGCCGGAGGAGAAGCGCCCCAAGTTTTTCCTAAATGCAGCAGCGGTTGGTTTTGTGCAGCACGGACGACGGGGCCTCGTGGCCAAGAAGCCCGAAGAGGGCGAAGAAGAATTCGAAGAGGAGGAGGAAGAGGACACGAATCGTCCAGGTACGGGAGCCTCCGGAAGCGTACGACCAACTTCAAGCCAACGCGGGCGTCATGGAGGGCGTGGCCGAGGCAATGCCAGTTTCGGATTTGGAAGTGGCTGGACGGCAAGTGCTGCCCCAGTGAAGCGCTCAGACGGAGAATGCTTTATGTGCAAATATGAATACAAAGCGGAGGAAAACGCAGCCACAGTCTGTCCCCGGTGTAACGCCCCTCGGTCAAACGTGTCAAAGGAAAAGTGGCGCAAGGCGTGGATGGGGGAGGCAAGTTCTCGCTTCACCCAGCCCACCCAGTCCTTCGCCAAGTACACCCGTGAGCAGCAAGCCATGCGAAAACAGACGGAAGAAAGACCAAAGCCGTCAGTGCACTGGAAGTCAGGGACGCTGAAGGTGGTGGACACTGTCCACGGTGCGTCTTCAGACGAAGAAGAGATTGAGAAGAAGCTTCAAGGTAAGAAACGCGCGCTGAAGGCCGCCGCTGTTGCTGAGACCACAGCAAGTGAGTCAGAGAAAGCAAAACAGGCACCAAAAGCGAAGAAAACCAGCGGACCTGACTTCCGCGACTACTAGGTAGTGATCGCAATAACACAAAGTCTCTCGCATCAGAGCCCCCCCTCTCATCGTTTTCTCTCCCCTCGGGTAGAATGACCACACGATCACCATGCTTCCAAACTCCTGTAGAGATCATCAAGAAAGTATTTCTGGAATTTTTTGTTCGATTTCGTTTCTGAAAAAAACCCTTCAAGCACACGTTTTTCTCTCTCTTTTGTTGGGGCGTTCAAAAATCGTCAAAGCAACACACAAACACAAACACAAAAGGACGATGGCACATCCCCACCGCGCTACGCTGGAGAGTATCAAGTACAGCCGCACGTCCTTCACGCTGCTAGATCAACGTCAGCTGCCCTTTGCCACCGTGTTCGACGATGTGCGCACTGTGCAGGACGTGTGGGTCGCCATTAAAGAAATGCGTGTGCGTGGCGCACCTGCCATCGCTGTGAGCGCTGCCCTCGGTATCGCGACGGCTGGTCGTCTTAAATTGGAGGCTAACGAGCCTGAAGTGCAATCCGTTGATGGCGCGAAGGCATTCCTGCTGGGAAGCCTCGACTACGTCGCAACAAGCCGCCCCACTGCGGTGAACTTATTTAACGCTGTGTCATTCATGAAGAACAAGGTGCAAGAGGTTGCCCCCACGGCTGATACTGGCGCTGCCCTCATTTGGAAGTTTGTGGAACTCGCTGAAGAGATGTACAACGAGGATGTCTCCTTCAATGAGCGCATAATGAAGCACGGAGCTGCGCACATCTTGGCCAAGCGCGCCGCCACCAACGCGGATAAGAAGGTAAACATTCTCACCATCTGCAACACAGGCGCGCTCGCCACGTCCCGGTACGGCACTGCCCTTGGTGTGGTTCGCGAGCTGTTCTACGGAGGAAATTTGGAGCAGCTGTACGCATGCGAGACGAGGCCGTGGAACCAAGGTGCTCGCCTCACTGTTTATGAATGCGTCGAGGAGAACATCCCTTGCACTCTCATCTGCGACTCTGCCGCTGCTTCATTAATGAAGTCGAAGCGCATCGATGCTGTGATTGTCGGCGCTGACCGTGTGTGCAACAACGGCGACACCGCCAACAAAATTGGCACCTACCACCTCGCCGTTGCGGCGAAACACCACGGAGTTCCTTTTTACGTCGCTGCCCCATCGACGACGCTTGACCCCAACACGGCTACCGGAGACTCGGTCACCATTGAAGAACGCGAGCCGCTTGAGATCACGCACAACTTGCAGACGAAGCAACGCGTGGTAGCAGAGGGAGAGCATCTTTCGATCTGGAACCCTGTGTTTGACATTACACCTGGAGAGATTATCACCGGTGGTATTATCACTGAGGATGGCGTCGTTGAGCCAAAGGCGGCCGCCCCGTTCTTCGACTTTGGTGGGGCCAAGTAACAAAGCTTTTGTTGTTCCTCGAATAAGTAAAGCGAGAGGCGAATTTGTTATTGTGTTGCATTGATTCCAGTTAAAGACCTTCGATGAATATTTCCAATGCAAACCAAATAAAAGCAAAATAACATTGCTGCAGTGTTGAGAAACACTTTAAACTTTCTCTCAGCAAAATAATTTGCCTTGGAAAGAACAAAAAAACAGATCTTATAGAGGAGACGCAGATAATGGCTTCCACCTCATCGTCAACTTCAAGCAACGTGAACAGTACTGTGAGGGCATTAGTGGAGGACTTCCTTAGCCTTCATCAGAAGAGACTCCTCTCGCAGGTCGATGCGTTCGTTACGGCAACGTTAGCTGGTCGTAGCGATGACGACGTCGATGCCTCATCATCTTCATCGACGGCGCCGAATGCCGATGAGAACGGTGCGGTCCGTGAAGCCCTCGACGCTCGATTTCGTCGATGGCATATTGCCTTTAACGTCCCCTTCACCATCACTAAAGACTGGGATGGAGCACGTCAGCGCTTGGCTGCTGCATGCCCACCGGCGTCGCAGTGGGACCTGCTTGTTGCCCGCATTCGCGCCGAGACGCGAGGGTTCTCGGAAGCTGACGCGCTCAGGGCACTCGAGAAACAATTCAACATTGCGCGCCGAAGAGGCCAGTCATTCGTTGCTCTCAAAGTGGAAGAATCAACAGGAGCTCAGAGCGTTTCTCCTATCGCGGCACTTCGCCCCGTAGCGTCTACCATCAGACAAGCAGCCGAATCACCGTCTCCCACTACCACTGCAACGACAACAGCGCCAATCGAGCGGCCAGCGTTGGTGGCAGTAAAGCCCGTGGAGGGGAAGACGGATCCCCAGCAAGAAGATCTAAGAGAGTGGATCCTTGCGTTGTTGAATCCCGAGATGATTGCTGCTCACCCTAATTTGGTTGCTCTCGCTCCACTCGTTGACGCCGTCAAAAGCAGTGCAAACGTTGTCGATCTCCTGCGAGACGGGTTGCTAATGAGCTTCCTTGTCCAGAGCCTCCGGGCTCTACCTCCCCCTTCGATCAAACTCCCAAAGCGCATCACTGGTTTCTACCGTCGGGACAATGTCAGCGCCTGCTTGAAAGATGTCGCGACGCATTTCCCTCAATTTCACGTGACAGCGATGCTGGACGTGGGAGATATTGTGATTGATGATGACAACACCACTGCAGCAGAAAAGGATCGAAAAGATCGGAGAGTGATGACGTTCCTGTTGAACATGTCCAAAGCGGCGTTGAGGGGCGGGCAGTACAGCGGCCCCGTGCCAGTGTTTGTGCAGCTCGATGAGGAAATCGACAAGGAGGCGGCAACGATTACTGAGGCCGAAATGTCCACCGCATGCGACGATGATCCCCAAATCAATAGTAGTCCAGCGGCATCGCAAGTCCAACATGGTGCCGTGCAAGCATCAGGGGTATCCCCGCCTTCTGCCCTTCCCGTTGAAGAGGTTGCTGCCTCGCCAGTGCCCTACGCCTCCACCAGCCTGCCGGAGCCCTCAAAGCCAGTTGATGTAGATGTCATCAGCAAACGCGAAATCAATGCCGCTGTAGAAGAAGGAGACGACGCGCCAGCCGCAGCAGCAGCACCTGAGTATGTTCCTTGCTACGGCGATGCTATCGATGAGGGCGTGGGAGCACTCATGAATCGCACTCTGCAAAAGTTTCCGGGCTTAGCTAACATCACGCAACTTAAGCGGCTTGCTCGAAGTGGTGCGTACGTTATCTACCACCGCATCTCCAAAAAGAAAACACTAGTCCATATTCGTGCCATGCGCTCAACGCTGATGATCCGTGTCGGCGGTGGTTGGGACGTGCTGGAGCATTGGCTCAGTCGCCACGCGGTCGATATGCTGGGGAAGGCAGCTGCACGCTGAGCAGTACACCAAACGTGACTTACTCGTTCCCAAAGCGTGCCGCCAGTTGAAAGCCGTCGGAGCTTGTGCATGTTTTGTTCGAAGGTGTTGAGTTTTCTGCCCGAGTCATTTATTTTTGCTCTATTTGCGACGGTATGCAATGACTGTGTTTTTTGCCGTTCGAGCGCCTTTTTTTTGTCCAGTCAACACCCTTTCCTTTTCTTCCTTTTTTTTTGAAGTGCTTCACAAACAGTCAGCACCACAGAACAAGGACAACGTAGGTAGTAGGAACACAAGAAGATCACATTCACACCCCCGAAGCGAGTTTTCAACAATATGTCTAGCCTCCCTGCAATTTCCCCTCGTGGCCGACAAGAATCTCCTCGTGTGAACACGCCACGCAAAGAGCTTGTGACCGAGTACACCATCAAGCGCCGCGCCAACGAAGAACGCCTCGCCAACGACCGCCAAGCATTCCTCGACGAAGCCGCGGCCCGAGCTGAGTCCCAGCGGCAGCGGAAACTTGAGTTCAAGAAGGATATCGAAGCACAGATCGAGTCCCAACGCCGCGCGAAAGAGGCCATGCGTCAGGATGAGCTCAGCCCAACCCGCGGCAGTATTATGCAGACGGTTACCGACGATGCATCCAACAAACAATTAGCGCGCCAAAAGGCACGCGACGCCCTTCTACAGTCTGAGATGGCGTTGCAAGAGCGGCAAAAGCACAAGTCTACAGAGCGTGAGCGCGACCAAAACGAGGAAGCTGCAACGCATAAAAAGCTTCAGGACGAGCGCGTTACGGAGATGGACGCTGATTATCTCCGTCGCAAGGCGTTAGCCGACAGCATGGCGAAGGACCGCAAGATTGCCGAAAAGCAACGCCGCGAGCGCAGCCTTGAGCGCGAAGCGAAGCTCAAGGAAGAGCGTGCAATTGCTGACGAAATCGCGCTCATTGCGGAGAGACAGCGATACGAAGACGAGCAGCGCGCTCGTGCTGAGAAAAAGTTGATTGCTGATGTCAACGCCGAAGTTGCACGTAATTCTGGCCGCCTCACCGGCGCAGAGAAAGCCGCGGAACGTGACATGCGTCGAGAGTACGAAGAGGCGGAAAAAATCCGTCAACGCAAAGAGTTAGAGGACAAGGCAGCCGCAAGGCAGCGTCTCCACGCTGACATCGAAGCGGACGCCCAGAAGCGTCAAGAATTTAGTCGCACACGCTCCTCAGACCGAAGCCTCAATTCAACCCTCGGTTCTCGCAGCGGCGATCGAGCCGCAGCCGAGGTCAATGCAGTCAAGCAGGAGCAAGCCCGTCGACAGAAGGAATACCGTGCAGCCCTCGAGCAACAAATCCAAGAGCACTCTCGACGCCGATTTGAGCAGCTTCAGAGCTAATCTTGTTCTTGGCGTTTTTTCCCCCTTTTTGGGTAAGATGCGTGTGTGTGGACCCAGCATTCTGAAATGTATTGAGAAAAATTTCACAAAAGAGATGAAGAAAAACGAAAAAAAAATCACAGGCCTGCCCACTACAAGAAACCACAAACACGAACAAACACATGTATTATGGGATGTGGGGATTTTTTCCCCCACTTCTGCCTGATGTAGCATATACCACCCCCCAGAAACTTCCTCCACTGTCGACGGGGAGGCGACGTACAACAACAACAACACCAGCTGAGTGGTCGATGTGTTGAATGTGATATCGGTTGATTCCAGTATTTGTAATTGATTTATTTTTGTTGTTGTTGTTATTTTGTGAAGTGCAATTATTTTCAAAAAAGAAAAAAAAAAAAACAGATATCGACAAGACAGTGTAAAACAGAGCCAATGGATTCTGACGACGAGCTTGACCAGCTTGTTGCAAGTGCATTAAATGGATCGAAGCCAGCGGCTACAGTAGCAAGCAGCAGTAGTGGTGCTCCTCCTGTCGCTGATGAAGATAGCGACGACGAATTGCTTGCACAGATTCTAGCCGGCAAAGGCGTTCAGCCTTCCGCTGCACAAGCAAATCGAGCCGCCGCAGCTGTGAAAGACGCTGCGGACCGTGCAGCAAGAGAAGCGGCCGACAAAGCAACGACAGACCGTGCAGCAGTCGCCAAACAAGCAGCAGTCACTGCAAGAGAAGCCGCAGACCGCGCAATGAAGGAAGCGGCCAGCCGTGCAGCAGCTGCGAAGGAAGCAGTCGCCAAAGCAACAGCTGCCAAGGAGGCCGCGGAGCGTACAGCTAAAGATGCTGCAGATCGCGCAGCAGCTGAGCGAACAGCTACAGCTGATCGTGCAGCAAAAGACGCTGCCAACAAGGCAGCCAATGACGCAGCTGACCGCGCTGCAGCCGACAAAGCAGCGAAAGACGCAGCTGACCGCGCTGCAGCCGACAAAGCAGCCAAGGACGCAGCTGACCGCGCTGCAGCCGACAAAGCAGCCAAGGACGCAGCTGACCGCGCTGCAGCCGATCGCGCGGCAAAGGAGGCAGCTGATCGCGTGGCGAAGGACACAGCTGACCGCGCTGCAGCAGGCGACGCAGCAAAACGTGCCATTGTGGAGTTGGACGAATCGTCGGATGATGAAGAGCTGCTCCAACGAGTCCTGAAAGGAGCACCCAGCACCAACAGCGCCGCTCCCAACACTGCATCGCCACCTGCACGTGGTCCTGCTGCGGCCACACCCCCACGAACTCCATCTCCCGGCACCACGGACCCAAAACTTCTGCGTGATGAAAGTGATTTGTTTGGCACGACGACAACGTCCTCCCTGTTCATGGATGCATTCCTCAAGAAGCACACCAAGACGCCCACTGCAGCCGAACAGGAACACGAGATGTACGCGATGGAGGACGAGGAAGAAGTGCTTCAAGCAATTCTCGGGGCGCTCTCCGATGTTGGCGATGTCGCATCGGGGTCACCGAACTCGACTGCTGATGCGAGTGCGTACCAAGATGTGGATGCGATTTTAGATCACGCGGAGAGGGTGGCAACATCTACCACGGCAGGGAAGCACGGATCCTCGTCAGTCCTCCATACCCATGAATCTCACGGACTTCGTGACGAGCTTCAACGTGCCCGAGCATCCGCTGGGCTACCCATTAGTATCGACACGTACTACAGACCAGAGGCCAGCGGCACGTTACCCGTCGTAGCGGTAGGTACGTCGCTGGGCGTAGTCCTGCTCATGAACCACAAGCACACCATCTGTGGCGTGTGCGGCTCCATTGCAAACCAAGGCTCGTCGGAGTCCAAAGGCTCCGCTGTCTCGCTCAGATTCAACATTACCGGCGATATGGTCGTGTGCGGCTACGAGCGTGGGCAGATTGTTCTGTGGGATGTGAACACTCTCCAGGCGATTCGAACGCTGACAGATGAGTTCGAGTCCCCTGTGACTCGTATCTGCACATCAAATGTGGACAAGAACCGTTTTATTGCTCTAGACGGTGAGGGTGTGCTGAAGACATTTTTAGTAAGCCGCGTGATAGGAAAGGCGGTGCTACGCTCAAGCACATTATCCTTCGATGATCTTGATTCCCCGTTTCGAGATGCCGCCTTGACGTGTATCCTACCTCCTCCTAGGACGGCAGGCGTCAACGACAATGGACGCAGCGACAAGGGAGGGGTGTTAGAGCCGATGCACCTTGCTGCTGCCGTCTCCGGAGAGCATGTGGTTGTCTTTAACGGGGAGAGCGGCGATGCGTTGTACCACAGCCGTGCTGCCGCCACCTCGATGGGCTCCTCCTCAAACTCTCTAGTGCAGTGGGTTGTGAGTGGTGATAGGAAGCTGGTCGTGGTGTCGTGGGGAGCTGTGGTCGATGTGCTCCAGGTGGTCTCACTTGACGAGGGAAGCAGCACAGAATTAGCGTGCGTCACCACCGCAACAATCCGTGCCTCTCGACCACTACTCTCCGCGGCACCGTTGGATGGGGCGTGCCTCTTTTTCCTCGATCAAGAAGATCGTGCGCATGTCTTTGACGCGATTGCCGCGAAGTTTGTGGAGAATATTCGACTCATTTCATTTGACACGGTGTCCTACTCCAGCCGCCGTAGTGGGTTGTGCTACCACGGCGCCGTGACACAGAATCGCCACGGCCTTGTGACGTTACTTGGCAAACAGAAGGTCTTGCATTGCAACGTGCTGTCGTGGGACGTTCGTCTCGACGCCTTAATCACGACAAAACGTTTTGATGAGGCGTTTGAGCTCGCCCGTGACTTTTCTCTCGATGTTGCAGTCGCTACTGTCGGCCTAAGTGACGACGCTGCCACGAGGAAGCGCTCAGTTCAGGATCATATTGTACAATTGATCACCGCAAAGTTGTCAGACTCCGTCAAGCGCCGCGCAACGCCGCAAGAGTTTCGAGTCACAGTCCGGGCCATTGTCAGTTTCTGCGCGTCGATTGAGTGCATGGAGACTGTGTTCTTTGGTCCTATTTTGGCATTTCTGACGCAACTACAGCTTCGTGACGTTGTGCTGCTAGATCTCGAATGGGCGTTGCGCACAGGAGCGATTCACACGCTGCCAGATGCACTCATCACAGATATGGCCGAGTTGTTCTTACACCCGGTGCGACTCGCTGAAGTCAACGACCCAACATCAACCTTCGCTGCGGCCCCAGCAAAAGAGCGGCTTGAACTGTTGTTGATGTGTATTGAGGGCGGCTACGATATTCTCACAGAGTTGGCGACGCGGGAGGGGCTGCCTCGTCTGACGTGCACAATTCTGTCCTTCCGTCGCCATTTGTACACGCAAGCACTTGACTACGCCGTGAAGAACAACGCCAACGATGTTGCGGTAGAGTTCCTCGCCGCCACATTAGCTGGCGATACACTCATTCCCGGTAAGCCACTGCAAGTCAGCTTCCAACGGCACGCTAAGCAGCAACTTCTTGTGCACCTCATCAAGCAGCCAAAACAAATTCTTGCCCCGCTCCTTCGCTGGGACGTGGACGCTATGCTCCGTGCGTTGGGCAATGCGCTCGCCGACAACAGTTTTGCATCACCGTGGAGCGTTGCGGCTGCCTCTGGCGTCGTCTCCACTCCCACAACGCCACAAAGCGCAACAACATCATCTCCTTCCAGCAGCGGCGCGCCTGCTGTCTCCAAAGCGCTTCTTATGGAAGGCTATTACCAGTGCCTTGTCGATGACAGCCTTGCGCCGACAAGGCCATGGGAAGCGGAACGGCGAGAGTGGCCACCGTACAAAACGTACGTCGACTTCTTGTGCCGTGTTGGGTCTGAGCTCACACGTGGCACCGTTGCAGAGAGTGCAATGCTTACCGCTGCGAGCGTCGGTGAGCGCATCTTATTTGCATGCATTTACTTATTCCACAAGAGTGCGACCTCCGCCCCCACCACCTCGGCCTCTTCTGCTGCGGGAGCCGCCGCCAACACCGTCGCCATCGCTGCGGGGGCGGCGCTTCGTCAAGAACTTCAAGCGTCACTGATTCACCTCATCTCTTCATCCAGTGGAATCCTCAAAGGAGTCAATCTGAGCCTTTTGGAAAATGAGCTTCTCTCCAAGAACCTCGGTCGCACATTGGCGTTCTTCCGAGCGTTTGTTCGGTTCGACTTCATTGGTGCGATAGACTGCTTCTTGAACCACGACCTCCAGCGGGAAGACGCAACTCTTGCCACAAGTGTCTTTCCGTTTATTCTCGAATGTATGGAAAGTTTCCAACGCCGTGGTGAGGGGAAACACGTTGAGTCTCTTCGCCTTGCGGTCAAGCGAAGACTGCAGCTCCTCGTGGAGGTGGATCCTACCTCGTTAGCCCAGTTTGTTTTTGATCATCTTCCTGGGGACCACAGTGAAGTGCTCTCGGCCCTCCGCGGCTCTGCGGAAACGTTCTTACGGTACCTCAAAGAACTCATTGGCAAGGGCGGCTCCTCAGTTGACACAGATCCGTTTATTCAAAACAATTACATTGAGTTACTCTCCATCTACGAACCCGATGCTGTGTACCCATACCTCCATGCTCGAGACGCAAGTATCACCTACGACCTCCAAGCAGCACTGGAGGCCGTGCGCAGTCATCGTGTAGTGGACGCGACGATCTTTCTTCTAGAAAAGACTGTCATGATCGACGAGGCAATGGACATCTTAATGGAGTCCGTTACGCATCATTTAAATGTGTTGCGCACTGCACTGATCCGAGAACTTGTGACCTCTCAAGACTTCCACGGGATGGAAGCGTTTAAGCGCCCTGAACCCTCACTCAACGTGAATGACTTCACTATGACCAACACGCAGAGCATGGAGGTGATTAGCGTTGTGCAGCTTCCCACAGAAGAAATGGATGCAGTGCAACGAATGGTGAATGTTGGCGTTGACTTATGCACCCGGCATCACAGCCGCGGGTCCTCTCAAGCGGCTAGAAATTGGTTCCGACTGCTGGACCGCTTCACCAAGCCGAAGCGTATTCTTTTCGACCGACAGGTGGCCGATCGATCGCTTCGTATCACCGTCGATGTACAGCCGGCAGACGGTTTTGATGACAACGAAATTGAGATGGCAGATAAGCTCCTCACTCGGCAGAACGCCCGACAGCATCAGCACCAAGTGATCCTTCAACAACCGCTGTCCTTTGTGGGGTGTCTCTTTGTGGAGAAGATGCAAGATATCTACACCAGCTTCACCTCCCATATTCTGACGCACATGATCACCGTCCTAGATCTGGCCGTTGTCGTTGGCAAAATCGTGGACGACAATGAAAGGGAGCGGTTTGGGCCATTCAAGCCAATTATCGTGAATATTCTTGAATCGCTCAGCTTTGAGCTCGAAGTGAACCGTCTGTGCAAGCTCTGCACGGATGGCGATACGCTAAAGCTTGGCAGAGATTTATTTAAGCTGAGATCTCACGGATTAAAGCCCGCCTCAGATTCGTGTGGTGTCTGCCGAGTGCAGCTCAGTGAAGTTGTGGAGGAACTGGACACCGTACGGTTCTTTGCATGCGGCCACGGCTACCACGAGCACTGTGCATCAGGGCTGCATGAATGCCTCGTATGCGCCACTCGGCAGTATCAATCCCAAGAAGAAGTGTTTGTCGCGGAACAGGAAGCGCTGCTTCAACAGCAAGCGGCGAAAAAGACAAAGAAGGGCGGCAGCGGTGGTGCCAAAAACGCAGCACCAGCGTCACCACCAACAGAACAGCACAAGGACATCAACATGATCGTGCGCCGTTTAAAGCTGACGCGCAACAAGCTTGATGGAGGCAGGAACTACTGCGAGATGCTTCAAACGTACTTGAACCAACCAGCAGAGACCGCGACAACCTCCTCGAACACTGCCACCAGCAGACGGAAGACGCTCCTGTTGGCTCCAACGCCACCACCTCCCGTCAGCATTGGACAAATCCGAGTGGGCAAGGTGAAGACCACCGATGTGGTTGGGTCAGGGTCTGGGCTGTCCGAAGAAGAAATCACGCAGCTCTTTGGAGAGGCAGCGGTGGAACTCATGGGTGGCGGACATGGAGGAGACAACGATGAAGGTGGGCTGACGCATGGCAATGCTTCAGCTGGAGACGATGATGAAGACTTTGATCTCGACGCGGCGCTAGCGCTTGCTGAAGAGGATTGATTGAGAGGAAAATTATGAAGAGAGAACTCTTATCGATGCGATGAAATGAAGTCAGTTTGCTATCCTCCCTCTGCTTGGGAAAAGTGTATGTGATGAGTTTTGATGACTTGTACGGTTTGCTCAACTAAAGACAAACAAATTGAATGATATGCTAAACTTGCCACACTTTTCATGTCGATCGGCTTTTCATTTTGAAGAGTAGAGGTCCCCGCAGTAAAACATTTCTAGGACCACGATGAATCATTACGAAGACGACGGTGCACCAAGAAATGTGCCAAAGCTTCGACGAAAAATAGCCCCTACGCCGAAAAGCCGCGCAGCACGGCGGCTTCGTCGCGCTATCTTCGCCACCATTTTCTCGTCCATCATGACCCACAAGTTAGGTGAGCTTCGATGGGGCCAGTATGTGGAGACCGTGGACAACATTCTCCTCAACACCGTCAAGACCAACGAATTGCCTTCAACCTATCTGGACGCGCTGGCCACGTGCCCGTTGCCTCCTGGGTGGGTGACGTCAGTCCTTCCCACCGAGCTGCGCCACCAAATCATCACATACGCAAAGAATAAATTGGTCACGCTGTTAACGCCGGTAGCAAAGCGCAGAGCGCACACAATCCAGCTTGGTCCTTTGCGCGATCAACTGATTGCGGAGGGCTCCGTGTTCCCCACTGACACACTTCTTAAAAGCCTCAGTCCCATGTTCGACGCATGGCCACCAGCGGCTCTCGCTGAACTCCTTCAGTGCGGCACTCGTCGTGCCTACCGCGCAGGCATGTGGATTCTGCCACCGTCAAAGGTGCCGTACTGGAATGTCAATGCCATGTTGCTGCTGCACGGTCAAGTCGCTGAGGTTACACTTTCCCGAGCTGGTGACGACGGCACGGGCTTGGATGCGTCCTTTCCCCAGCCTCACACTCGCGCCACCTTCAGTGCGCCAGCCATGATCGGCGAGACCAGGTGTGTTCTTGCCACGCCGAGCACAGCGGGTTACCGTGCTCGCACGAACGTACTCGTGTTTGAGGTTCCGTTTCGGGAAGTCCTGCGCATCTCTGATGAACAACACCTTCACGGAGCAAACCGTGATAAATGCAAACGTTTTATCTCCCAGGGCCGATGCGCGCAAGCCACGCAATCATTCCGGCTCGACGCTGATATGCTTGGCGCTATGAGGTTTTTCGAGGCCTTCAACCCTGCCGACAACCATCTGCTTGCACAGGCCGCAAAGCCCCGAGTGGCATTCGATAAGGATGTCGTCATTCATTCGAGTAGCATGGTTGGGGATATTATCATTGTGAGCAGAGGGGAATTAGAGGTGCGGTATTCTGCGACCGCGTCGTTACCGGCTGGCCTTAGTTCGTCTAGCAACTCTGATTCTCCGCATCCCGTGGTGTTGTCTAATGTTCCTACCAGAGCCGTCACGCCACAGCCTCCTGCGGTGTACGCTGCGTCTGCTGCAGCTCCTCTCTACTCAGTTGTGGATGTGCTGCGTCCCCAGTCCGTCTTTGGAGCGGATTATCTTGTCTTCGAGGACCGCTCGCCTTTTTCGGTGGTTGCCACCTGCGTCACAGAATATTGGGTCATTTCCATGGCCGCACTGCACAGTGCAATGAAGAACACATCTCAGCGAAAAGTTCTGGTGGAGTCCGCGGCGCACGTGCGAGAGCATATGTTGACGCTTGCGAAGCAACCCAAGGCACTCCTAAGCACGATTCTAGCCGACATTCCCCATCTTCGTGTACTTGCTGAAATGCCAGAGGCCGCACATTGCTTAGATCAAATCGTTCATGCAGCAACGGCTCGCGTGTTCAAAGCCGGTGATCGCGTTGTGAGTGCTGGCGATGATGCCAACACGTTTATCCTTGTGCAAACTGGCCGACTGCATCATCTCTCAATCACGACGGCACCAAGTGGTGGAGACGGTTCTTCTGCGATAGGAAACACCTCGTCCACAGCTGCAGACTCGCTCAACATGGCGAAGAAAACAACAGTCCCGTGCTCACTGGGGAGCAATTTCTTAATGCGTGGCAAATGGCCGTTTTCTCTCACGGCCGCAAGAATATGCGAAGCGTGGGTGTTGCAGAAGCAAGACGTCTGGCGCTTACTGCGCTACTCCGATGCTCCTCACCTCCTCAACGCTGTACGAAGTGCGATGACATCGCGAAGCACCGCTGAGCACTCCCCCCATCATCACCATCATTTCTCAACTCGACTCACATCGCGTCAGTCGAAGCCGACCAGCGGAACACGCGAGGAGCTGATGTCCAACAATGATCCATTGGACGAGAGTCAAGATGGGCGCCGCCATCGCCCTCGACTTGCGTGCGAACAACGCGCCGAAGTACGATCCCAGCGTAAAGTGGATCGCGACGAGAAAGCCCAACGTGTTGCACAGGACGAAGCCACGCAGCTTCGCCGGACGTATCGGCGACTCGCGCCCAATATTTCTAGCCGTGTTAGTTTTGTCGCGTATGAAGGCCTGCACCCTGTGCGGCCAAGCGCGAAAGAGGCCTACCAGGCAGTACGCCGGATCAAATCGGAATTGCAACGCGAGAGCCCAATAGGCGACAAAGACAAGCAGCTCAACGCCACAATCACTGGCGGGCAGTCACCACTGAGCCCACAAGCCTCCATGATCCAACGACGGCGCTCCAGCAAGTCAGCAATGGTGCGGATGGAACGAATGACGGTTCACGAGCGTGTAGAAGATGAACTCGACAACCAGAGGCTCAAAATGAGACGAAAGATGGAAGCAAGTGTCTCGTCCAACGACGCGCATCTCACTGACATGCCAACTCAGCAGGAAGGAGGCCCCATCACACCACGGCGTCGAACTATCTCGGCGTCGACGGCGCATTCTATTGCCAGCCATGAACGCCCAAGCGCTGGCAAGGCAGAAAAGAATGTTCTCAAGCAAATTCTGGCGCAACACGACGCCATCCTTGCAGCCAAGCGTGCTCAAGCGGACCGTGGGTCTGACGTGTCAACTGTTGCGATGTCAAACCCATTTTCATCGCTCGAGCCTCATGCCCCAGTCCCCCGACTTGCTCCGACAGGTGAACTCGTGTACCAACGCCCTGGTCATCAAAAGAAAGAACTATTCGAAGCGAAAAAGTATCGTCATCATTCTGCGACGTCGTACTTGTCAGCCCACGCATTCACTGATCTCTAGCGCCTTACGGT
This sequence comes from Bodo saltans, assembly GCA_001460835.1. Classification (NCBI taxonomy): domain Eukaryota; phylum Euglenozoa; class Kinetoplastea; order Eubodonida; family Bodonidae; genus Bodo; species Bodo saltans. Next base: position 50,410 of record CYKH01001734.1, read on the forward strand.
GGCCAACTACCATGTACACACAATGGTTCCTCTCCCCGCAGTATGTTGTATTGTACGATGCGAAGTTAGCAGTCGAGGTTGGCTGTCAAACTGATGATACGTTTAAAGGATTTTTTTACAGCAACGCTTTTATTTTTGATGCACATGCTTGCACGTATGACAAGGAAAAAAAAGGAGTTTAAAAGAAAAAAAAAACAGCTGCAATGTCCCAGGCGAGCTCAAGACCAGACGGTCGCCAACTGCTGCAACTCAGACCACTATACGTGGCTTCCGGCTCGAATGTCTCACACAGTGGCTCTATTAGTGCTTGCGTCGAATGTGGCGATAGCCGCGTCGTTTGTTCTCTGCGAGGTCCCCAACAACTTGTTAGTGAGCCGCGTGGCCACAGAGGAAAGATTATTTGCAGCGTGACATACGCTCCTTACGCTGGCGCAACACGCAAAGTGCAAACCGCACGACAGGCAGCCCTCACAAAAGATATCGACCTCATGTTAGAGGGCATTGCAGAGCAAGTTGTCTGCCTCGAGGAAATTCCTCAGATTCAATTTGAGCTGATCTTCCACGTCGTATCATCTGATGACAACGGAGATGTTGCCGCACTGACAGCTGCGATGGTGATGAGCCTTGCGAAGGCTAGCATCCCCATGACTGACGTCGTTGCCGCGTCAACGACAGCGCTGATGCCGAGCGGCGTTGTGACGTGCGATCCGACGGCCCAGGAGCTCCGAGATAGCACCGCCTCGTGCACGGTGGTAGCCGCAACCTCAAGCGGGGAGGTGTGCTTCGCGAAGCACCATGGCAACGTTGATGTTTCAGCAGCCCTTCAACTCCTCGAATTTGCTGTCTCCGGTGCGATGTTAAGACGAGATGAAATGCGCTCAGCCCTGTCATCACTGCAGTAACGCGTGCATGGATTGTTTGCGTTCTCTCCACCGCTAATACTTGACCGAGTAAAACAAATGGAAAACCCCACGCATGTGTGAATCGCTGATTTGAAATCGACTGTCGTACGGTAAATTCCTTTTTTTGTCTCTCATTCTTTTTTTTCCTCACTTCGGAAGGCAAAACCGTAGAAAGAAAATCAGCGTAATGCGCCAAAACGAAATACGTAGACTTCCCAACACGAATCGCAATTTAGATGAGAGTAGAATGTCGGAGGAACTCATTTCCGACATTTGCAAGGCGAATGGTGGGTTCCGCACACCAGAGTTGAATGAGAAATTATATTTACACTTTCGAGGGTTTCGGAAGATTGAGGGCCTCGGGTCGTTTGTCAATTGCCGTGCCCTTTGGCTAGAAAACAACATCATCACCGATGTCGACGGGCTCGACAATTTACCTGTGTTGGACTCCCTCTTCCTTCAACACAATCATATTGCAAAGCTCCCCTCTGAGCTTGGATATTCCGTTGCGTCGCTGAAGTCGCTGAATATCTCACACAACATGCTAGAAAGCCTCAACGGTATCGAGCACTTTCCGAACCTTGAGAAGGTCCTGGCTGCCAACAACCGCCTTGAGTGCATTGTCGCGCTTGGCGCTCTAGAAAACCTGTCGATTCTTGACGTGAGCAACAACAAGCTGTCGAAGGCGGACGAAGTTCGTGGTGTCTTGCGCAAAGCCAAGAAGCTCACAAGTGCCATGATGCATGGAAACAGTTTTGTGAGGGACGTTAAGAACTACCGGAAAGTGGTCATTGAGGAGAACCCGCAGCTGCGATACCTCGATGAATATCCTGTGTTCGACGACGAAAGACGGTGCTCCGCAGCGTTTGTGAGTGGTGGTGTTGAAAAAGAAAAGGAAGAACGTGCCGCCATCCGTCAAGAGGAGCTAGACCGTCAGACTTCGCAACGTGCGTTTTTCTCTAAGTTGGTGGATGTAGCGCGGGAGCAACGCTCAGCCGAACCATTGGCGCCCACAACATACTTCCAACAAATGCAGGATGATGATGATTTTATCATCCCCGCAGCTGCAACCGCAGCGCCAGCGGCTTCGATTCAAGAGCTTTTGCCGAAGACGACGCGCTCCACAGTGACAACATCGTCAAAAAAGAAATTTCAACGCGTGGTACCGAAAACAACGCAGCATCGGCGACATGTTGACGTCAATGCGAACATCGTTGTGGAAGAGCACGTGAAGTCGGTGGATCTCTTCGAAGCTTGTGGTGAAGATGATATCTTGTCGATTTTCCGTCTCGACGACGTTACCAGCGCTGCCATTCAGCTAGCCACTGCGATCCCTCGAGTGTAGATTCAATATTCTTGTTATTTTGAAGATGCCAATGTTTTTTGATGCATTTTAGCGATCTGGTGATAGTGTAATGGTGAAAGTTATTGCTCGCTTTTTTTAAAAAAAACTTTTGCTTCCAAAAGACATGCCTCAAAATAACAGGGCAACAACGCAAGAAGATTTTTTTTAGAGCAAAACGCGCTCCAAATTACAAATGCTTGATTCTCATTGCCATATCAAACGGGGAGTTGATAGTCTCCCCGGCACTTTTAGTGAAGGTAATGGCCTCCCTGACCCGCGTTCGTCTGGTGGCCCCTCGGGGCCGTGGTCAGGCGGTGTCTTTTTTGGCACTCATCCCGCGGTGGATTGGGATATGATTGAACAACTTGCTGCATGCTCCTCTGGCAAGGTGCGTGGCTACGGCTTTGGAATTCACCCGTGGTTCGTGCCTCAGGGGGAGAGTGATCAAAGAGAAAGAGAGGGCGAAGACCTCACCCCAAGCTGCACTTGCGTCGCGGAGCTGGCCGCGCAGGGTGATGCTCATCGCTCGTGGACGTCAACGGCACTCCTAGCTGCACTGGAGCAAAAGCTTATTGACCATCCAAGCGCATGGGTTGGCGAAATTGGCCTTGACAAGCTGCGCCCCACTGATCGCTCGCGACAAGATGACATGTTCATGCAACAGCTGCTATTGGCAGCGAAATACCGACGTGGTGTGAGCGTGCATTGCGTCAGGTCGTTTGGGCCACTCCTCACAATGCTCACAAAGGTGCCAAAAGATCAATTTCCTCCTGCGGTCGTTCTCCACGGCTTCACGGGGTCACCTGAATTTGTGACTTCACTTTTAAAACTTCCTAAGGCCAAATCCGAAAGAATCTTTTTTGGTGTTGGAGAATGCACTTCATTTCGGCTTCGAGATTTCGAGCAGCTGCTGCAGTCCATCCCACCCGAACGAGTGCTTGTTGAGAGTGACCAACACTGGGACATCATCGCAGCAAATGCTACAACTGTGCAGCCTCGTCCTCAAATGCTTTCCTTGCAGCACAGCTCGTTCGTAAACCTGCTCCCTCCTTGCAGTCTCCAAGAAAATGCTGAAAAACTTCTGGCAACACTGCGACATGAATTTTAGCAATAGTTTTCTCGCTTTTTTTTTTTTTTCAAATTCCATCGCGACTAAATGTGCCTTGCGATCTGTAAGCTCATGTTTCTTCTTTTTTTAAAAAAATAAAATAACCAACGGCAATGTCTAAAAAAAAATAACCAAAGGCATAGTGCGCCGGGTTGTGTGCACGTGGTTTGCACGAGTGGTGCGCCGGGTTGTGTGCGCGTGGTTTTTTTGGAACTGGCAGCACGTCTTGGAATCCCAGCGGTTGACGGAGCAAAGATCTTGGGAGCATGGATTGGTGACGACGGGAAATGCGAGGAGTTTCTCGACAAGCAACTGAACAAATGTAAGCCATTCTTCGCCCTCACAGCGAAGCTTGCGCCAGAAATCGCCCTCCCAGTCCTATCGAGGTGCGGTGTCCCACGAAGCAACTACCTCTTACGAACACACTTGCCAGATCATACAAAGAAGTTTGCCATCAATTTCGACGACATGACGCTCACAGCACTTGCCGCGATCCTCCGCGTCCCCCTCGAGCAGATACGTCGTGAGGAAGTCATCCGATGCATACACCTCCCACTTGCCATGGGCGGACTTGGCATCACAGCAGCTGCTTTTATCGCGCCG
>CYKH01001737.1:0-13702 GCA_001460835.1 Bodo saltans
TGGCGGGGACAAACTACATAGTATTGTAGATAGTGGGTTGTTGTTCCACCGCGTGTAGCTTGACTGGCGTCATGTTGCGGTTGTTCCGCGGTAGACGGCAAAATGGTGTGTCCAGCAACCGACCATAGTATTGTAAATAGTCGGGTGTGGGTGGGCACCCAGTCAAGGGGAGAACGGCTGACCATAGTATTGTAAATAGTCAGGCGTGTTGTACAATCCGTCATTTCAAGGCAAGTGCATGAAGCTTGTCTGATGTGGTGCGGTTGTTCCGCAACTGATGTGACGGTTGTTGTGTGTCCAGTAACCGACCATAGTATTGTAGATGGTCAGGATGGATGTAAGGTAAGTGCGAGTGGCTGACGTTTGTGGTGCGGTTGATCCGCAGCAACTGAAAAACGGCCAGGGGGTGTGTCCAGCAGCCGACCATAGTATTGTAAATAGTCGGTGGGGTGTCCTCACACCAAAGTCAATATGAGTGGTGTGTCACCATAGCACCGAAAAGGGCAAAGCCCTGGTAGACCTTACAGTACGCACATGAATAGTCTTGTGCAGGAAGAATTCTAGGGAAATCAGAGACATAGTGGGTCAGAGGAAATTGATTCAGTGTACATTGGATTGTACATTGCTTCCTCAATCACATTAATGGTGTCTATGTCTGTAGCAGACCAGTCGCAGTTCGCGGGGTATTCGCTGTTCCGTGTGGTACGGGACGGTCCATCTGCGAGGTTGCTGATGCTCGGGATCCATTGGAGAGTGACGCGGAGGCATTCTGGGATGAGTTGTTTTGTGCGCATGACCCAGTTATTGGCCCAGTAGGCCCGGCTCCGTTCTTTATCCCAAATGCTGCAAACAGTCGTGTTGTCGACATAGATATGGATGTTTGCGTCTCTGAGGTGATCGACAGTAGTCGCGAGAGATGTCAGTTTGTTTACGAGCATTTCGAGCGCTAATGCTTCTTTCTGGTTGATATGGAGTGTTCTTTGTGGCACTGTCCAATGGCCTGCCAGTAGGTACATTCTGTTTTTGGTGAACAGTAAAGCACCGTAACCTTCATCCGATGCATCGGAGTAACCGACTACCGTCACGGCGTCGTTTTCGGCGTGGGTGGTGGGGTCGGCTATATAGGCTGGGTTGTTGTCGATGGCAGTCCGGATCCAGTGGTGGAGGCTGCGGACAACACAAGGCCATAATTTTAGTTGGGTGTCGAGTGGTGCATTACTGGCAGCGCGTCTACGGAAGAATTTTAGAGGGCCATAGAATTTCGCAAGTGAACATTCACTGATACGAGAGATCCACATGAGTAGACCAAGCAATTGGAGGCCGTCCAGATGTGTTGCGTCTGGCTCAAAAATGCGGTGTGCGATTCTGCTTAATTTATTGATGCTTTTTGCAGTGGCTTGAGTGGTTGCGCGTTGCACTTTGGGGTCACCTGGGTGTGTTTGGTGTGTGCAGACTACTCCAAGAAAAGTGTAACTGGTTGAGAACTCAGTCTCGATGTTCCAACTAAAATTTAGTTGGTGCATCGCACTTTTTAGTCTGGCCACGCCTCTGGTGACTTCTTCCCGTCTACCGCAGAGACGTAAGTGTGTAAGTTATCAATATAGCCATTGATAACTACGTTTTCCGCTTTGATGGTAGCTGCGATGGCAAGGAGGACAGCTTGAGCAATTGTAGGGCAGTGTCTCCCTCCCGTAGGGATGGTATTGATGTGGTACCAGCCGGAGATGTTGTCGTCAGAGTGTTCGTAGTAAAAACAATAGAAATGTTTTGATTCTTCTGTAAGTGGGTAGTGCGTAAAGCACGCGGCAATGTCTGCTGTGACGGCGCCGTCGGTATGTAGTTGCGAGCAGATGTCATCGATAGTGCAGAGGGGGACGTATGCTGTACTCGTAATGTGATTAAAAAGACGTCGACGGACATCATCATCTTCTTGGAGATGTGGTATGCTTCTTTCACCTCAGTCGGGATGGGGGCGTTATTGACGTAAGCGTCGATGTTGTCCCAAGAGATGCGACCTACGTCTTTTGTGTGCAGGGGGAGAAAATCGTAAGATTTTTCGTCAGGGGTTCGGGTGAGTACCGAAAAACTTTTGTGTTGGCCGTTAAGAGCTCGTTTCCATAGAGGGTTCAGCGTCGACGGGGTTTCGTGAGGAGCGCTGCTTCCGTTAAGGCGATACATTGTGCTTGGGTTTTTCGTTCGGTGCTGTCGAACCTCCCAGCACCGAGGTACCGTCTTAACATGTGTGCTGATTTGTGGCGGGAAAGCGTCATTATCGCAGTGTTGTCGAGGTCGGTCATTGCGCTCAGACCCCCCCTCCGGAGGCCCCGAATATCGCCGTTCATGATGCGTAGGGTTTTCATCCGTGCGTAGACTGCTTTCACTCCTGATCGTGCTTCGTTGTGTTCGACGATATTCTTCAATGGTATAAAAGCATAGGCCTGATATGGGCTGTACTTCAACCATTTCGAAAGGATCCGCGCGGCAAGGGAGTGTGTTGGCAGTGTGATGGTGTATGGGCCTGTGTGCGCGCTCTTGTATTCCACCACAAGTATTTGGAGGCCACAGGTTGCTTGCACTATGTTGGCTCTTCTCCACAGGAGTACATCGCCAAGTCTCTGGCCGCAGATCCAGGTGAGGATGATGGGGATCCGTAGTTCCGGATGTTCTCCTATGTTCTGTAGGTGTGTTTTGATAGATTCTGCTTCTGTGATTGTGTGGGGCGATGCTTCCCAAGTGGCTTCTTGTATTTGTGATATCGACCGCTCGTACCGTTTCAATTCGCCGCGAAGTAGGCGAGTCGTCACTGTATCGATTTCTTTCGTTAGGCCTATAAGTGTTCCTAGGCGGCTGAGTGTTGTGGACGCCTTCCAGTTGCGTATCTTCGCAATTCGTCGGAGTGCTTCGGTAATGTTTGCTACCGTCAGAAGGTCGACCAGCATCAGATGGGTTGGATTTTGTAACGCTGGCGTGTTTTTGTAGCGTTGGATGATGCTGGTTGTTTCGCTGCATGTATGTTTCATGATGGTCGGGTCTGCCAGGACTTCTTGTATCGTTTGTGTTAAAGTTGCTGTTGTTTTTATTAAGTTGGTTAGGGCCGCTGTTTGCGGGGAGAGGTCTCGCGGCAGGGCTCTCCCCTCTAGTGACGCCTGTTGGAGGGGCGTTTGGTGTTGTTGCTGTGGTTGTTGTTGTTGTTGTTGTTGTTGTGGTTGGTGTTGGTTGCGCGTAGCTGGCTTGTGTGTTGCAGGACTGCTGCGTCGATAAGCTTTTTCAACTCGTTGTTGTCTGGTAGGTGTGGGGCTGAAGTAGTTGGGCGGAAGGCCTCGTTGATTGCGGCACCGATATCGAGTTTTCCCAGGGACCATTGGCGGTCCCATACTTTTTGGAATACATCGGCGGCGGAGTGCCCACCCATAGGTGACGAGGTCACCCATAGGTGGAGTAGTCTGCGTACCACGAAGAAGAATGCTAACCAATCTTCTTTAGTGACTCGGACGCGCCTGGCATCGATGAGTTCTTTGAGAAGCTCATGGAGCCTTTCTCCTTCTTCATGACGCGCCAGCGTGGCGAACGCCACGGACTTATCGGTCTTCCACTGCAGACTGTCGGACATGAAAGTGGTGGTCGTTACCACCGCTGTGCCTGGCTGCGGTGCGAGAAGGTGCCCATACATCCACCTCTGCTCAGGTGGGATGTAAATGGGCACCTTCAGGCCTGGAACAGCGCGACGCCACACGCCGCGGTCGCCGACGACCACATCTTCCAAGATGTCAGCCATCCCATGGCTGACTGGTTGATAGTTTGCCTTGCTGGCAATGCTGGAGGTATCGTCATCATCGGTGTCGTCGTCGATGGTAAAACGTGTGGGTTGGTTGGATGTAGGGCGTGGGTTGGTCATCTGGTTTGGGCGTGTGTTGGTCAACTGGTTTGGTTGTTGTCCGGTGGCTGCTGTAACACTTGCGTTTGCTGTCATCGTGCGTGGACGACGCACAACAACCCGAATGACCTCTCCCGCCTGGAGGTCATCGTCCGATGGCCAATCGGAGATGCCTCCATCGGCTGGGGTGAAATCGGTGAGGCCCGCCGGCCAGGAAACACTCACACGACCCTGACCCGTCGAAAGCGATTCCGAGAGGATTGTGCCGGACCATACAATTGGAGGAGAGAGTTCCTCTCCGCGCCAACGCCAGGTGATCCTGAGCGTTGCGCCTCCCACAGCACCAGAAAGTGCTTCGGCAATTTGGGCGGGAGTGAGCGGTAGCCCTACATCGTCTGTGCGGCCGCGTTTTGCTGCGCGAGGAGAGGCGTCTGTCATAGTGTCCCGGGTTTAGTCTTTTCTTTTCTGTCTCTTAAGTCTCTGTTTAGTCTTTTCTTCCAACCCAATAAAGTACAGAAAAAGCAAAGCGTTACAACACAACAAATTGCTGAGTTTATTCAAGGCGTGCGGGTGGTGAAAATGTACGGTTGGGAAACGTACCTGCGCGACACGATTTTATCGACACACGCCGTGGAGATGTTCTACCTTCGTCTCGAGCTGGTGCTTTGGGTGATTGTATCGACTATTATGATTATTGCGCCTCAAGTCTCGCTGATGGTGACGTTTGTGATCTATGTGTATGCACGAACGAATAGTACGCTCAATGCTGCCGATGCGTTCGCTGCCCTGACGATGCTAGGGTTGTTGAAATTCCCTGTGTTGTACTTCGGCAACGCGACAATGATGTCATCACAGGCACACGTGGGGTGTCAGCGAATTATGAAATTCCTCACAATGGGTAGTAGCAACGACGTTGCTGCCACCGTTGAGGACAACAACATCAATACAGAGCTAGTGCCAACCACATCTGCCACATCTGAGGAGAAGAACAACAACAGTAATGCCCTCCCAGATGTTCGCCTGCGCGAATCACCTTCTGCCGTTGGAGGAGACGTGTACACTGATGAAGTCGTGGTCAACCTATCTCACGTCGATATCATGTGGGCGCCGCCGCCGTTGCCTACATCTTCATCACCGCCCCAACGCACGAAATCTAGCGTGGAACCTCCCACATCTTCCGCCGCCTTTCAACGCGAAGAAACAGAAGAGAATGAAAAGACCGAACATGTTGGGGCCACCGATGTCGCAGCGACACCATTATTATCATCATCATCGAGCTACGTGTTCGCCATTCGCGACTTGTCGTTTCAACTCCAACGAGGTGAAGTTTGCGCTGTTGTGGGACCTGTGGGAAGCGGGAAATCATTACTGTGCCACGCGCTTCTTGGCGAAGCGCATTGCGCCACCACCTGCGCGGACTCGAATCCCATCAGAGCGCCCGCGAGCGTTGCCTACGCTGCACAGGAACCTTTTTTGATGTCGGGTTCAGTGCGAGACAACATTCTCTTTTTCCGGCCTTTCAACGAAGAAAAATATCGTGAAGTTCTCACTGCCTGTGAACTGTGGCCAGACTTTGCCATTTACCCCGACGGCGAGCTCACTGTTGTGGGGGAGCGTGGTGTCACTCTTAGTGGAGGGCAGAAAGCACGCATTGCACTTGCACGTGCGGTGTACGCTCGGGACTGCTGGCTTACCATCTTAGACGACCCTTTCAGTGCGTTGGATACACGGACGGGCGCCGCTATCGTAGATGCGCTGCTCCACCCCACCAAAGGACTTTTGCGGCACCAGGCTGTTGTGATTGTCACACACGCCAGGCAACATTTAAGCATCGCGCAAGTGATCGTTGAACTCCACGCAGAGAAATCCCCTAGGGTCATCCGTGTGGCGGACTTCGAGGGTGGGGCGATGAGCCCTTCACGATTGATTGACGGAGATTGTTTACAGGATGATGAGGAAGAGGAGGACACTACCCAACGTGACCCTGCGTCTGTGGACCAAGCTGCCGCCCCACCACAACCCCCACAGCAACAACAACTGGCGGTGGCGACAACAGACAAACTGGTCGCCGCCGAGACAGTGAATTCCACCGTACGAGCAAAAACGTATTGGGACTTTTTCCGCATGGGCGGGGGCATCCCGTACGCCGCGATGATCCTCCTGTCCCTCGCTATTGAACGAGTCTGTTTTGTGGGATGCGACATTTGGCTCGCAATTTGGACAAGTGCAGAGTCTGGATTACCGACCAACGACCTTGGCACCAAATACGGTTTCCCAGCAGGCAATGTAAAAAGCGGCGCTGAGTTCTACGTCAAGGTGTACGTGGTCATTGTCATGATTGTGTTGGCACTCTGCCTGATCAGGCTCACGATATTTGCCTCTGGTGGTGTGCGCGGCGCGAGGCGAATGTTCTGCAACGCATTTATCGCCACGACAAATGCCCCAATGAACTACTTCGACGCCACACCGACTGGACGCTTGCTCAATCGCATGTCGCATGACGTGGAGCGCATCGGGTTTCCCCTCATCACGCAAATGAACTCCATGATCGCCTCCTTAGGTTGGCTCTTCACTGGTTTCGCCGTAACCGTTGCGGTTGCCCCGGTGAATCTTGCGGTGGTGGTCCCTTGTGTGTTGCTCGTGATGTATTTTGTGTACCAATATCGTCCCTTGAATGTGCACCTTCAACGATTGGATGCCACATCCCGCAGCTCACTCCAAAGTCATCTTTTCGAATCCCTCAACGGCGCTGTCACGATCCGCGCGTTGGGCAGAACCGACGATTTCAAAAACCGATTCGTTCATCTCTGTGACAACAGCACTCGCACCCTACAGTGCATCTGTGTTGCGCAACGTTGGGTGTCGATGCGGGCTGAGGCCATTGGTGTAATTATTGCAGGTGTGATTTGTTTGTTGATGTGGATTCTCCGAACGTCCCTCGGTGCAGGGTTGGCTGGCGTGGCAATGGTGTGGGGGCTCAACATGGCCCGATCTGTATCATTTACGATCACGGACGGTGTGCAGGCGCAGGCAAAACTTGTGTCAGTGGAGCGGCTGGTGGATTTTGCGGAAGAGTTGCCGTGCGAGCCGCCACGAAGCTGTCCAGAAAAAGACGCTCGCGCTGCATCCTTGTCGTCACTTCGCACAACAACTTCACTTCCTCCGGCTGTAAACGTATCAGAAGAAACACATGAACCCGCAGCCGAAGCCGCTGGCAACTTGATTTCGGTTGCCGTGAGCAGCAACGACGCTGCTGCGTCATCGACTCAATTGGCAGCCAACTTCCCAGCACGGGGTGAAGTGATCTTCGAAAATGTTGTCATGCGCTACAGGCCTAACTTACCCACCGTCCTCGCGAAGTGCACCTTCAGCGTTCGAGCAGGAGAGCGAATCGGCGTCGTTGGCCGAACTGGCTCAGGAAAAAGTTCCCTCGTCGTCGCGCTGTACCGCCTCAGAGAACTCGAGGAGGGTAGAATTCTCCTAGACGGAAGTGACATCTCCACGCTAGGGTTGGATATGATCCGAGGCAGCCGTATGAGCATCATCCCACAAGATCCAGTTTTGTTCTCTGGCACCATCCGCAGCAACGTCGATCCCCATGGGCTGAGCGCAGACGCTGACGTTCAATCTGCGCTGGAAGCAGTGACGTTGTGGCGGGCAGTGGCGCTGCAAGGCGGCCTCAATGCGGTGGTGGAGGATCGTGGACGGAACTACAGCGTTGGCCAGAGACAGCTTGTCTGCATTGCTCGTGCACTCCTTCGACGCCCAGTGGTTCTCGTCATGGACGAGGCGACGGCAAATGTCGACCACGAGACGGACGCGATTATCCAAACAGCGGTCAGGACATTGTTCAAGAATGCCACTGTGATTGAAATCGCACACCGCCTTCACACAGTCATGGATACCGATCGAGTCCTCGTGATGCAGTTTGGCTCCGTGGTGGAGTTTGCGTCTCCAGCCGAGTTACTCGGTGAGAAGGGGGACGACGATGGGGTTCCACCACCAAAATTTCATTTGTTTAAGGATATGGTGGACGCCACAGGACCTGAAGTTGCGAAAGAGTTGCGCGAGATTGCCTTCTCGACGTCAGCTTCTCGTCGCCGTCCGACGCAGTAAACAAACGCCGCCGTTTATTTGATTTTCGAGTCTCCCATCAGTGAGTCACACTTGCGGGGGAAAAAAGAGCAAAACGACGGACCTTGGTTGGAGCGATGGAATCGCAGGAATGCGGTGGGCAAAGGGATAACCCCCCACGCTTGTTCCTTTTTCGAGACTTCTTCACGCGCGTGCACATCCTTTTAAAGAAGTTCCACAAAGATCAAAATCACTCTCAAAAGCAGCCAACAAATAACATGGTTCTTATTTGCGTTTAAAGCACAACTTCAGCAGCGGTTGCGAAAAAAAAGAAGTACCTCCCACCACTATCTCAACCCTATGTTTCTTGGCACACAGCGTTTACGCTCAATAAGCATTTTCCGATTTTTTTTTTTTGCCCAAATTAGCAATTGTTGTCTTTATTCTGTTTCTGCATCTGTGGCCATCTTTTTCCAAGCGAATAAGAAAAAAAAAGTGATGAGTACGATTGACAGCGAGGTCAGCGTGTCGTTCCTCGACAACGTCGCCGCTGATGTTCCTTTCGGTGCCCCAGCAACAGCTCCGATGAATACAATTGTAGTGGATGCGTTGGAGTTAGGATTAGACGATGATGGTCAACAACATGGTAATGGTGAGATGCAGCTCCCAGTGATTCCCACCGCTGCTGCTGCTGCATCGCCACCGCCGCCACCTGCGCCGCCCAGCTTGGCGGATTATCTCGCACAACACAATTTAGTTCCGGTGTTCGATCGCATGTTTCAAGAATGTGCAAAACGACTACATCAACAACAACAAAGCAATCAGGCTGGGACCGCCAATAGCAGCAACAACAACAGCAACAACCCCGTATGCGATGGGATGATCGACGTGGTGAGCGATATGCTATTCCAACGCAGCGCACTGAGTACTCGGCCTTGTGTCCCACCCGACGCCATCAACCATTCTCCCTCGGCTGCGACCGTCAACCACATGCGAAATGTCTTTGGAGGAAAACGTGTTCTCGTTGTGCTAGAACTCCCCACCACCCTCTTGCAACTCCCACAAGGCCCCAATGACGCAGAGGAGACAGGCCCCGCCGTGTTGTCGTGGTATCGTTTGGAAATGATGTGCCGCACCATTGTAGCGATTGCGTCGCTGGCCTCCGGGTCGCACACGATGGCAGGAAAGTTCACTCCTCGCGTTGTGGTTGGGATTGTGATGACACCCTCTCAGCAAGAAGAAGAGGAGGCGGAAGAGGCATCACGTGCTGCAACAAGTGGGAGCAACAACAACAATGGAAAAGCGAAAAAGAAATCGTCGTTGAAAAAAAAAAGTTGTGGTTGGGATTGTGATGACACCGTCTCAGCAAGAGGAAGAAGAGGCGGAAGAGGCATCACGTGCTGCAACAAGTGGGAACAACAACAACAATGGAAAAGCGAAAAAGAAATCGTCGTTGTCAAATTCCGGTCGATCGGGTGCTCGTGCGATGCCGAGCGTATCATCGCCGTCTCCAGACGATGGTGATGATTGTGACGACATGAGCGACTTCGATGAAATCGAGGGTGACTCAGATTCCATGCCTTCCCACCAAACGAAGCACAACGTCGGCGGCGCTCGTAGAAACACAGGAATGACCGCCGCGGATGTTGATAGCAGTACAAGCACGTACTCCTCCGTCCCTGCGCCGCCAGACAGCGCGCTGTACGCACTTGCTGCACTTCTGCAAGGGGAGGGCATCGATACTGAATTCCTCACGAGCCACACATCACTGCTTGTCTCGAACATCTCAGCAGAATCAGCTGGAGCTGGTGCTGTTAGCGATAACAACAACAGCGACGACGAAGGAGGCAACAACAACCCCAACGGCGGGTTGAAGCCTATCCAAGTGAGAATTCTCCCAGCCACATGGACGCCATCAGAGTCCTCGTCCAACCCACTCTCCGCGTTCGATCCCGTCCTCGCGTTCGCAGATGTTGTTGTCATCGAGGGCCTCGAGACAATGCGACTCCATCATCCCCTACTCACGTTTGTCCCAAAGTCTATCGGGTCGGCAATGTTAGGGGTCGGTGCGGCGTTAGAGCTGTGCGCGTTACGAGCAGTGTTGTCATGCGGCTCATCGTCCCGCAGACGGATTGAATTTCCAGCACCCGCGACGACAGGTGGAGCTGCAGTCAACTCCAGAATCAAACATCATCACAGTAACAACAGCAACAACACTACGAATGTCCCCAAGCAACGCATTTTGATCATTGGAGATGATGAGGAGTTTGGGGGCGGCAGCATCCGCACGCTGACGTCACGTTCTCCGCTGCTCCTCCCCAGCGCACTCGAGCACCTTGTGGCATTCCCTGAAGCGCTCGAGGCGGTGGTGTACGAACATGATCGAATTTACCTCGTCGGGAGTGCGGCGTTGGTGTGGCAGCGGGTGGTGAACAAACGGCGGCGTTTTGCAGAGGAGGAGGGCGGAATAGTTGCATCGTTGTTAACAGATGATGTTGACAACGGCGGCAATGGTGGCAACAACAAAACATCCGCCACCGCAGGGCGCCCACCAACGCAGCGCCTCCCTCGCCAGGAGTTCAGTTTGCTAGAGTGGGCAAGCCGCACAGAGGCTGCTGTGTGCGCTCTACTGGACGCAGTAGATTATTTCAGCCCCACCGTCCCCGGCGGCTGCCTTGTGATCCCCGCGTCCGATTTCGTCATTGTCAAGAAAACAACGAGTGGGAAGTCGAAGGTGGACGTGGTGACGCGCCAAACATTTGAGAGCACTGAATACTTCCAAGCCAACGGTCAGGCGTGCCCTCCTAAATTTTACTACGCAGATGTCGGCCCCGCGACCAGGGCAGAAATTGTGTCCGCCATTCAAACAAAGGCGTCGTTTGTGGCCGGGTTTGGGTCCGTGACTCGATGCTCCCATCACGTAGGCGGGTCCCCGTGACTCGATGCTCCCATCACGTAGGCGGGTCCCGCGCGGCGACCACTGCCTTCTCCGCGACTCTGTCAGAGGAGGTGGAACGAAAGGTCTTGACAAGTACGACATCTCAAGAGATCTTGACTGCGTGCAAGGGCCTTGGTGGCGAGAGCGCAGTTGCTGGTGGCGGAGGTGGCGTAGCGGTGCCGGTGGTGGTGTTTGGAGAACACTGGGCACAGTCTCTCGCGCACTACACGGAGGTCTCCCTCCCGATTCCAGCACCTCAAGTCACACCAAGTTACTACCAACCACCTGCGTTGCTCCAACAGCCACCGACGACCATGGGCCAGTTTCTGCAGAACCCTGCGCACAGCACGTCCACTGCCGGGGGCAACGGAAACACGACGCCGCGCGGTGGTCGATTTAGCAACAACAACAGTATGAATGGCGTGCCATCTGCTCTCATTCCTCAGAACTTGCTGAGCTCATCCACAACCAACAGATCCATGTCCCCAGCCGCCGGGAGTGGCCACTCCCCAAACATTCGATCGTCGTCTGTTGTGTCGGAATCAACATCACCTGCTGGTGCTCGGCGGCGTCAGTCTGTTGCTCGCAGCCCTCGTAGCACAATTCCAAACCCAAGCAACCACCCTCGTCCTAGAGCACTCAGTGTGTGCCATCTGACCTCTCAACGACTCGTCCGAAAAGATAAAACGGTACAGGAGGAGTCTGCCATCGTGCATCTCTCGACGCTGCCGTATCGACAGGTTGCTAGAGTAATGGCTGGAGACTGCTGGGATAGTTTGAGGGACTTACCTTGCTCGGTGCCGACGCGCACGACGGTTCACCGGTGGTAGAAGAGAGAGTTAGTCAAAGGTGATCCGCACCAGTCACGAGACAAAGGGGGGTGGGGGGAAATGCAGTTACACACGGTTCACCGGTGCAACGTAGAGAGAGTAAAAGCGTTTTGTCGACTCCATTTTTTTTTTTTTTGTACATTAGAGAGAGAGAAAACCCGCGTCGTCGTGCGCATTCGTCACTAAGCGACCCACCACTCCCCCCGCGTCATTTTTATGTCGTCACTGCTGAGTAACTGCACACTTTTTTTTTTTTTCAATTTCCTTTCCCCTTCCTCACAAACCCACACAGAGAAAACAAAAAAAAAAACAAAAAAGATGCCGCCAAAATCCACAATTCGGCAAAATATTGCAGCCAAAGCAGCAGCAGCGGCTGCCGCTACCCAGCAAGTGGAACCTACCATCACTGCGTACCACCATCCTCCGCTTCTGGACGATGAAGTGATTGGGTACAGCACCCTCTCTCCCACGGTAGCGGCTTCCTCATCGTCAGGAGCAGTCGTGAACAGCAGCCCACTGGCGCAAGACATCATGGCGGCGAGGAAAGTTCTTGAAGAAGATATTCGATGGCTGGATGTTGAAATATTTCGTTTGGAGTCTGAGTTTTTACTCTCAGCCGCGGAGTTTAGCTCGGCGGGCGGGAGTTTATTAAGCAGCGGGTTGCATGTGCCGACAACAACTGCTCAGCAAGCTGCAACGACCAGCAGTAGTGGCGGCATGATCATCTCCGCTGTCCCATCGGCAATACCGCCGAATCAATACGGCCCTCGATTGACAACGACGATGAATGTTGTGAATGGTGGTGGCGGCAGTGGTGGTTCATCGTCTAGCACGCGGCCGATCCCACTGCAGCGCACGAGCGTGTTTTCACAATGGCGTCGACGACGGCGCTTGCCTCAGTGGAGATCGAGTATGCACGGTCACGACGAGGGGCGCTGATGTCGCAGCAGCGAAAACGAGCGAGGTGCAACTAAAAGAAAACAAACAAAACAGTTTGCTGCTTTTTTTTTTCTTTGATCGGACTTCTAGGTATCAACCCCCTTTTCCATCAATTACCGCATAGCAAGCAATAAAAACAGCTCCTCACCTAAAGAAAATGCCTTCGACAAAACAACAGCGAACACGGACCTTGTCAACCGTGCAGTTGCTCTCGGATCGACTAACGGTAACATCTGCCGTGCATTGGGCTACGCTTCTTCTGGTGGTAGTGCAACCGCCTTGCAGACATTCATCGACGCCAAAAGCAGCCCCGGCATAGAGTTGAAGTGTCAGCGCCTTCTTTCTGCCCTTGACCTTGCAACAGGCAAGAAGAACACAGCTGTCACTACTGGGTCTAAGCCCTCCACGCCGCAAGGACAGCAAGCAAGCGCGATTAACAACAACAAGGTAAGGTTTTTGCGGAGCTGGAAGGGTACGGAGCGGCGGATGCTGCAGATCACAAACTACTTCTGGAAGTCGCACTTAACAGTGTAACAACGGTGTACATCCGACCCACCGAAGTTCTGAAGAGATTTGACGCGGACAAGAAGAACCAGCCCCGAGGCAAGGGGGTGCTTACGACATTTGAAGCACAGCAGAGCCAGCCCAACGGCGAGGAAGTGGTTAAGGCACAACAGTTGCGAGACAAGGAAGAAAGGAATAAGGCGTTCTGCAATGCACTGGCCATTGCCGTAAAAGAAGCCGTCGACAACGTCTGTAAGCCGTTGCGAGACGCTGAAGTACATGGCAACCCTGCGTTGACTCGTACACTCTGCGCAGTTGACTCGATTGTGAACTTGCGCAATGCGCTGGGGTGGGCGGCGACTGGTGTCGAAGTGCGCTTGTTTGCTGCGGGCACTGGAGTCCGCGCTGCGCACGCCCCTGGTGAATATGAAAACAGATACTGCCAACTTGTGATACTCGACGCACCGCGAGGCATCGACATGTATTGGCAGTATCGTTTGAAGCTGTGGAAAATCACGAAGGAAGCCAATGCCGGCAATGAAA
>CYKH01001738.1:0-11269 GCA_001460835.1 Bodo saltans
TCTGATTGTGAGCTTGTTCATCGACAACCACGAATTGTTGTATTTGAACGACAAGCAAAATTTATTCGCACAGTTAGAGACTTTCTTTCGCGGCTTGCGCAATCAAGTTCACCTTCGAAAGCGATTCGCTGGCAGTTCAGTCAAGTGCTGCTGTATCTCAATGAGAAGAGTCAAGTTTCCATAGACCATCTTTGCGAGTTGTGGGAAGATTTCGAACGCAAATTTTCAAAAGAGGTTCGGTCCGATTCAGCGATCATGGACTTGCGGCTTGCCGAATTTGTGTCTCGGTTTTTCGCAGCTGCATCTGTCCAAGACGAATCCATCCAAAGCTGGAGTGATTCAATGGCGCAGACAGTGATGAACGAGAAGCAAATACCGGAGGTCACTCGTGCACATGTTGTGCCCCTGTGTATCTAGAGACACACCATACAATTCCCGAAAAGAAAAGAAAAGAAAAAAAAAAGCGGAAGGGAACACATCACGAACACATCAACTAGATTCTTTTCAGAAGACTCCGTTTTGATCAAAGCCACGTGCTGTTGTGTTTCCTTGTCTCTGTTTGAGTGAATTTGCTCTCCTTTTTCCTGAAGTGAAAACAGCAATGTCACTGAGAGATGCCATCATTGCCGCGAAGTTGAAGAAGTCATCTCTCTTGTTGGCGCAGGAGAGCACCGAATCCAATGCGACCAATATTGATTCTGCCAAGATCGACACCATTGAAACCACCGTAGAAGCAGTGACGTGTGAAACAACGGAAGAGCGCACAACCACAACCGAGGAATCTACGAGTGACGATGCAACTGCGAATGGCGATGATCACTTGCGAGATCGTATGGAAACAATATTACCAGAAGTCCCCAGTGGCGAAAGCGTTCTACTACAAACGCCAACGGAAGTGCCGAGTAACGCCAGTGCAACTCAGCCGGTGCGAAGCGTTGATCGCTTGTTCGACAAGAGATTGCGTGCTGTTGAGACTCCAGTTGTTGATCCAAACTTTGAAGCCGCGGTACCAAAGAAACGAAGAATTTCTGAGTTTGTGGCAAACTTGAAGAGTGGAAAGACTTCGTTTCGATAGTTGGAGGCGCCAAACTTTGAAATATTAGTACAACATTCATTTCCCCCGTTTCTCTCATGTGTTCTCATCTTTGTCTCCTCCTTGTTACACCCTGAAGAGACATGTCAAAGCATATTGTCACCGTTGCTGTCGCTGCACTCCTTGTGGTGGCCGCATCCGCTCTCACTCGCATTCCCTTGAAGCGTGGCTTGCCTCTTGCTAAGGCCCTTCGCAAGGACCAGCCTCGCATCGAGCGCACCCTGCGCGTCGGCGACAACGATGTTGTCATTCATGACTTGATGAATGCCCAGTTCTACGGCCCCATCTCCATCGGCACCCCTGCCCAGCAGTTCCAGGTCGTGTACGACACTGGCTCGTCCAACCTGTGGATCCCGGCGAAGACATGCGGCGCATCTTGCCTTCTGAAGCCTCGCTACGACAGCTCTGCCAGCAGCACCTATGTTGCAAACGGCACTGCGTTCAACATCATGTACGGCAGCGGCCCGGTGAGCGGATTCGAGTCCAACGATGTCGTCAATCTTGGTGACCAACAAGTCACCAGCCAAGTCTTTGCTCAGATCACAAACGCATCTGGCCTTGGCCTTGCCTTCGATGTTGCCCCTTGGGACGGCATTATGGGCCTCGCATGGCCCAGCATCTCCGTCACTGGTGCCACCCCAGTGTTCTTCAACCTGATCACCCAGAACCCCTCCATGCAGCAAGTCTTCTCCATTGCACTCCCTGATGCCAGCGGCACGAACGGCGTGATGGACATTGGCGGCATTGACACTGCTCACTACACTGGAGACCTCGTCAACGTGTCCCTCACTGAGGAGACCTACTGGCAGTCCACCTTCGCCAGCCTCACCGTTGGCACCACTGCCATCGTCTCCACCTCCACCCGCATGGTGATTGACTCTGGCACGTCCCTCATTGTTGGCCCCACCACGATCGTCGCTCAGATTGCGGCCCAGATTGGCGCCACTGAGATCATGGCTGGCAAGTACACCGTGAGCTGCTTGGCTGTCCCCTACCTGCCGACGATTCAGTTCAACGTCGGTGGCGTGCAATGGTCCCTTTCCGGAAGTGACTACGTCATTAATGACGAAGATGTGGAGTGCATTTTGGGTATTGCAGGCATGGACCTCCCCGAGCCCATCACTGGCCTCTGGATTCTTGGTGATGTCTTCATGCGCAAGGTGTTCACCGTCTTTGACGTCCAGAACAAGCAAGTGCGCCTCGCCTACATGAAGCAGTAAGAAGAACTTTTCTCGTGTTGCTGGAGTCTTTTTAAATTGATATGGAAAAATGAAACGAACCACAAGCCTCAACAAAATCTCGCGCGTGCTGTTTGTGTGGCAAAGAGTTTCTTAACGACTCCATCGACATTTCGTTCTTTTCGTCGGAACAGCGTGATAATGAGATTTCTCAACTTCTTTTTTCCCCCCCTCCGTTTTTGCCCAGTCTATCACGATGCCAATTTCAACGAACGCAGCAGCGTCCAGCAGCGGTGCACCTTCACACCGGACTCCGTGGGCCGCAACTCCACTGCTGCTACCATCTGTTGACGAGGCCATCAAGATGCACAATACCAACAGCACCGCTGTAGTGAAAGAGAAATACACCGCTGCAGAAATCGCTTCGATCCACAAACAAGAGTGCGAACGTGTTGCTCAAGAGCATTACTCGACAGAAGCGCATCGCTCCGGCAGTCAACCGTGGAAAAAGAATGCTGCATTTCATCATTACTACAAGAAGCACATGTGTATCTTGGGAATGCGGAAAGCGCTTGGGGATAGCTCGGATTCAGACTCCGAAAATTCTGACAATTATCAAACGAAGCTCTTCAAGCGAAGGATGCACCTCCCTATCACGAAGCAACGAGATGCGACTCGGCGCGCTGTTGAGGAAGAGCGCATCAGGCGATCAGCGCTCGGCCTCCCGGATAGCGATGAGGTGAAAATCAAAAAGCAATGGCAGTACCGATGCCCGAGTGTGGCTCACCTCGGGGTTGTTGGCGATGACGATGACGTTGCCCCAAACGACGATGCTCCTGTTGCTGCAAGCCGCCAGCGGCGTAACTTCATCGTAGAAAGAGGCAAGAAAGTGTATCCCCAGGGTTTTGTTCCTGACAATCGCTATCAAGAGCCACGGCGAGATCAGCCGCGAGGTCGTGCCGCGTACGAGAAATGGGTCCGTGACACTGCTGACACGCCTGTAAACCTTCCCAATCCATGGGAAGAACGCGTGCAACTTGAAGCAGAAGATAAAGAGCTCAGGCGTCGTCGTGGTCCAACGACGGAAGAGCGATCCCGGTCGGTGTTGTTATCGCCACTGGAACACACGAAGATTAAGATTGAACAGGAGAGGAAAGAAGAACTCGCCTCGCGTCGCCTTCAAGACAAAATGAGCGGAGGAAGGAGCTCCAGCAGTCTCAGCGGTGCGACACAGAGGCAAATTGACCACCGTGTGTTGGAGTTGCTGCGCTCACACAAGGACAGTATGACACGGCACAACGCTATTATGGAGATGATTCATCGTGTACCGATCAAAGATCCACTGTCTCAGAAATAGTGTGTGTAAAATTTTTGTGTGTTGAGAAGGAGAATGTGTACATTGTAAAGTTGTGCATTTGTGTTGTTTTCCATGTTGATTTTTTTTCTCCCCGTTGAAATACTTACCGCACGAATTGTTTTCTTTTTTGCCTCCCTTTGTCGGAAAAAGAGAATAGTGACTCCCATTATTAGAAGCTTCTCATGGATATTGAAGGTTTGCCTCCCGGTCTCGAGAATGGTGCCAGCATGAAGTTTTCTCATGTTCTTGGTGTTCGCTCACCTAGTGGCCGATGTGTAGAGCACCTCAACGACGACACTGTTTTGTACTTAGCTGGTAAGCACGCTGCCCAGTACGAGCACGAGACAGGATTGCACAAGTTTATCCTAAAGAGCAACAAGACCGTAGAAATCTCATCGTTTTGCATTAGTGCCAACCGAAAGTACATTGCGCTCGCTGAGAAACTTGCAGACGGTATGCAGGTGAATGTGTATACCCAAACCGGTTCTCGAGTACGAACTCTGGAGTTCAAGTACCTCTCA
Organism: Bodo saltans; assembly: GCA_001460835.1. Taxonomy (NCBI): domain Eukaryota; phylum Euglenozoa; class Kinetoplastea; order Eubodonida; family Bodonidae; genus Bodo; species Bodo saltans. The sequence continues at coordinate 4,150 of CYKH01001738.1, forward strand.
AAGCTCCCAGTGGTGTCCATGGATTTTTCCACCGACAACAAGTACCTCGCCACTGTCACGTCGCTCCCTGACGTGTTTATTTACTTATGGCAAGTCGACAAATCGCGACTTGTTGGCATGGTGGATGTGCCGTTCGAACTCACAAAGATCACGGTGTCCCCGTGGTCGTACTGGTCTCTCTGCACGACAGGGCCGTCGTCTATCCGGATGTGGAGGTTGGTAGAAAAGCAACTGAAGCAAGTGGACCCCATGCCAAAACGGCGAGACGTAATGGCGAATGGAGCAGCATCAGGAGGAGGCTCCAACGCGACAGTGAACCGTTTCTCATGCCACTGCTGGTACGACGAAGAGAAGGTCATAGCAGGAACAGAAGAGGGAGACTTGCTCGTGTTCGAGAACTCTGAGCTGAAGAAAACACTGAAATCTGTTCATGGCGAGGCATACGCGATCACCGCGGTGGCCCCTGTGGCTCGCGGTATTGTTGCGTGTGGTGAGGGCGGCATGGTCTCGGTCTTCGAACGAACTCTCGACGACAACGTCTACTTCCGAATTCTCAAACAATTCAACCCAGTGAGCTTCATGACCGCCGCGATGTCCTCAGGTAGTGGAGGAGAGCTCTCGACGAACCAGCAGCAACAGCAAAGCGCGCACCACCACGCAAGCAGCAACCAACAACTTTCACTTTTCACCGCTCGTATTGTGGATGTGTCCGTGGCGCCAAAAGAAGAGCAACTTGTGATTCTGTACAACAACAATGTGATCAGCACAGTATCGCTTGAGGCGATGGAGATTGTACGCACCACTGCCGCCACCATGGGGAGCAACGCTGCAGATAATGACGGGGCGGTTGTTTCTGCTGCAGCAGGTGGTGTTAGCAACCTCTCCGCGTCTCACATTGCGCGCATGCTTCCTATCGGATTTCACAATGATGTGGTGTCTGCTGTGGACGTGTGCGTTCAGAAGTCGTTTGTTGTCACCGGCTCACTCGACAAGACCATCCGAGTCTGGAACTTCATGCGCCAAAAGGTAGAATTTATCAAGACGTTCGACGAGGAGGTTCTCTGTCTCGCCCTTCACCCCACCGGCCTTCGCATGCTCGTCGGTTTCAAGGGAAATTTACGACTTTACAACGTTCTCGCGGAGGATTTGCATTTCTGCACAGAGTTTCCCATCAAGCCCTGCCATGAGGTGCGATTCAGCAACGGCGGTCAAATGTTTGCCGCAGTGGTTGCGCACCGTATTCTTATTTTCAATTCGTACGACTTCCAGTGCACAGCGCAGCTCAGTGGGCACGCCGTGATGATTCGATCGATTTGCTGGTCGCTAAACGATCAGCTTCTTACCAGCGCTGATTTGAACGGTATTGCGTACACGTGGAACATCGATACTCAGAAGCGTGTCGATATCGATGACGTTCGGAAGAATGTGTGCTACAACTGCGTCAAGTACGAGGATAACACTGGCATTGTGGCGGCCATGGGAACATGCCGAGTGGCCGAGGGTGGAAGTGCGGAGGGTGAGGTGACGATTCGTTGCATCGTGCCTGATCAAGAACCTCGTATCGTACGCCCCGGGCTCGTGTCCAACCGAGTCCCGTCGCAGAGAAAACAGCATACCACAGAAATTGCTGTCTCGGCCCTTGCACAAACCCTCTTTGCAGGTATGCCTAATGGTGCCTTGTATCTCTACACCTTTCCCTTGTCAGAAGACGCCCAGCCGTATCAAAAGATCGAAGTGCACAGCGGGGAAATCTCTCACGTGATTCTCTCTGCCGATGAGCGGTACCTCTTCACAATCGGCGGTGATGACAACACGTTGTTTATGTTCGAAGTTGACGCGATTTGTGAAGGCAGATCAGTGTCCAAGAAGCCGCTCAACTATGCGGCGTTCGACGATGTGTGCTACGTCCTGTACAGCGACGTCGACGACAAAGCACGGGAACTTTCTGCTCTTCAGCAGGAGCTTGAGGACTTACAGGCAGCGAAGCGCCGCGATGAAGCAAACCTGCTCAAACGTTTCGAACAAGAGCGTTCGGTGATTGAGAAGGAAACTTCGACGTTGCTGGATTCCCTCCATCGTCAAGTAGATACTGCCGAATCCGCCAAAGACAATGCGGAGCGAGCACTCTCAGAGAACGCGAGACTTTTGGAGTCGATGCACTTGAAAGCAGCAGAGGAACTGGAAGCCCTGTACACGAAGCGTACAGAGGAAGCGAATGCAAAATATCTCCAGCTGAAGACGGAGCGCGACGACTTAATTGTGCGGTATGAAAACAAGCTGTTCAAGATTCAAAAAGAACATGAGGCCGACAAGCGTGTGCTAGATGACAAATTCCGAGAAATGGAACTCCGACTTGGGTCTCAGATTGACTCCATGAAAAAGCGCCTCACCGGGGATACTCAAGTGCACGATCATATGCTCGACCAAACCATCGCAGACTATGAAACGATGCTCGATGATCTCCACGCCAAGTACAAGGTGATCCTCGCGAAGAAGGAAGAAGACCTCAGCAAGGCCATTAACAACTCCTCAACTGGTGAGCGCGATTCTGATCGGCTTCGCCGCGAGAAAGCAGCGCTGCTTGCACAGTTGAAGGAGCGTGAGGGTCAAATTCATGAGCTGGAGCTTTCATTGGACAAGCGAAAGAAGGAAAATGAATCTCTTCGTAAGGAAATGTTAGTTCGGTTTGAATCGATTAGCACTGCTGAGAAAAAGATCCAACAGCTCAAAAAGCAGACCACCGAGCTCGAGAAATTGCGTTACGTTCTTACCTTCAAGTTCAACGAGCTCAAAAAAGAAGTTGCGCCCAAGGAGAAGCAAATCGACTTCATGTCCAATCGCGTGGAGGAGATGGATGGTGAGTTAGAAAAGGTCGCCACCGATCGTGAGCAGCTCAAGCAACTGGTGGAACAGCGCGATGAACGAATTCGTGTTCTGCATAAGGAAATCGGCCATCACAGACGGAACGTCGAGGACAAGGATCGAGCCATGGGGCAATTGCTGCGTGAGCTCACAGAGCTCCTTGGAAGCGGCGGGACAAAGACTTTGGTGTATCAAGTCAAGGATTTGATCTTGAAGTACAACAGCCGCGCAGAACGATCGCCTCTCGACGATGAGATTAGTGCTCTAGGTGGAGGGAGTGGTAGTGCGCCGCCTGAGGAAGACAAAACCGCCGAGTTCGAGCGCCAGCGCGAGTACATGGAGGCTCAACTCACGTGCATCTCACGCCAAAACAAGCAAAAAGAATCGAATCTGCGACTTGACAACCAAAGAAACACTGCGGAGAACGCCATCCTGGTGCGAGAAATCAACGAGCTGCGCCATGAAAAGATGCAGCTCGCGACCAAGTGCCAGCTCATTGAAGGCCAACTCAAAGAGGCGCGAATTGCGCTGCAGCGTGCGACAGCCGTAAGCGGTAACAACAACAGCCACCACTCCGCGGGGTCCCCTACGGATGCATTTGTGCATGAACTCGCTCATGAGACGAACCTGTCCGCGTCTTCACCCGTGCCCCACCAGAGCAGCCGTGCAATTCCTGGATCCCGACGAGGCGTCAGCTCATCTGGTGCCAACGGCGGTGCAGCAACGCCATCGCAGCGCCTTGGCGGTGGTGGACAAAACAACGCACAAACAGGTCGGCTCATCAAAGGACCCACCAGAGCACTTCGTGACATTGCTCACTTGGACTCCGACAAGATCTCCCGAATCATCACTCAGGTCGAACGGAACAATGTGGAGATGGAGCGCCAACAGGATGAGATTATCCGACTCCGTGAGTTTGTTGGTCATCTTCTCACCCGTGCGGAGACGGCAACTGGGACTGCGGCTGTGAGCACATCCGACAAAGCGAAGTACGCAGAGATCAAGAGACACCTCCAAGAGCAGTCATCGCTGCAACATCAGCAAGCGTAGTGTCGAGAAAAGCACTTGTTGGGGCACAGTGTGTGTGGCCAATGTAACAAACGGATTTTCCGTTTTGTGTGCTGCACAGTTTTAGAGCGAGAGTGAACTCAAAAAAAACAAAAAAAAAAAGAACAATGTACGTCCCCTCAAATGAGTGAAAGAAAAATGAACAAAAAAAGTTTACAATGAGCAACTGAGAATTGCTGCCCGGTTCTAGAATACGTGCGCAAAGTCTCTCTGCCGTCCCCCAGCACTTTTCCACGCTTTTGTTTTGTGTAGACTATCTTATGTTTCACTCCTGTGCGAGTTCCTGTTGAAATTGCATAAAGACCGCTTTGTCAACATTCTTGTTTTTTTTGTGTGGCTTGTTACGCTCTAGAGGGTTGAGCAAAGGAAGGGCATAGCAACTTAAATTCACGATTATCATTCATCCTTGATACTCGAGGAAAACGAGCGATAATACGTTGAACCAAAAAATATTGGTGTTCTTTCCCCAGAGACTTTAAATAACCAAACGATAATTCAAATCATTTCTCAAACGAAAAACAAACGCAAGGACAACCACGATGCCACCAACACCAGCACCAGAAAGTTCGTTGGAAGCTGCAGGCGAGCATCATCAGAAGGACAATGACGGTTCAAGCAATCCATCCCACAACGATCCTGTGTCATCACGCGAACAAGACGATGTGCCGTCAGCATCATCACCGTCAGCACCGTCAGCACCACCACCACCGTCTGTGTTCCCACGACCATCAGGCAGTGAAACCCCACTCAACGCGTTCCCTGGTTGGTCTCGTTACGTGGTGTACTGGTTCGTTAGCCCTTTGGTGCGCTTCGCCCACGACAGCGACCGCGCGATGGTTGTCGAGGATCTGTGGCAGTTACCAGAGTCAGAGGCAGTGCTCGAGTTGTATCGCCGCCGATTCCTCCCTGCGTGGACTGCGTCGCAGCTGCAACGACAACAAGAAAGCCGTCGCCGCGAGCGTAACAGCGTTGAGGCCAGCAATGACAACGCCAGTCTTCTCCACATGACAGACATGTATCGAGCACTCCTTCGTATCGATCCTCCTAAAGTCATATTTGGTGCCTTTTGCATTCTGATCAAAGTTGGCTGTGATTTAGGCATCCCCATTCTTGCCCGTGAGGTCCTCAACTCGATTCAAGACGACACGATGGCAGGCCTCTACTACTCCTTAGGGTTCATTGCTACTTTAGCGGTGGGGCAGTTGTGTCAACAGTTGCACTACCGCTCGATGGAGATGGCAGCAAGCCGAATGCGTGCGGTGTGCAACTTTGCCATTTTTGAAAAAGCGATGGACCTTCGAGCGTACGAAGTGGCAGCCGGAACAGAAGGAGGTGCCGCATCGTCCTTTTCGTCCTCCTCGCCAGCTAAGCCATCATCAGGCGAAGGGGGTGATGACAAAAGGAAATCCAACAGCAGCAGCACGGTGGTGGATATGACCGCGAGGGTTGTGACGCTCGTTGCTTCTGATTCCCAGCGCCTCGTCGACGTCGCGCCGCATGTGCATCTCCTCTGGGCCTCGTTGATTCAAATCGGTGTGGGCACCTACATGATGGTCTTGTTCCTCGGAAATTCTAGCTTTGCCGCCGTCGGCTTGATGCTTGCGCTGTTTCCCATCAGCTGGAAGATTTCCGTGGTGCAGGCGTCAATCCGACATAAGCTCCTTCCTTTCACACAGCGACGTGTGCAACAAATTGCCGAGTTTATTCAAGGTGTGCGGGTGGTGAAAATGTACGGTTGGGAAACGTACCTGCGCGACACGATTTTATCGACACACGCCGTGGAGATGTTCTACCTCCGTCTTGAGCTGGTGTTGTGGGTGATTGTATCGACTATTATGATTATTGCACCTCAAGTCTCGTTGATGGTGACGTTTGTGATCTACGTGTATGCACGGACGGATAGTACCCTCAATGCTGCCGATGCGTTCGCTGCCCTGACGATGCTGGGATTGTTGAAGTTCCCTGTGTTGTACTTTGGCAACGCGACGATGATGTCGTCACAGGCACACGTGGGGTGCCAGCGAATTATGAAATTCCTCACAATGGGAAGCAACGACATTGCTGCCACCTTTGAGGACAACAACATAAATACAGAACTAGTGCCAACCACATCTACCACATCTGAGGAGAAGAACAACAACAGCAATGCCCTCCCAGATGTTCGCCTGCGCGAATCACCTTCTTCTGCCGTAGGAGGAGAAGTGTACACCGATGAAGAAGTTGTGGTCAACCTATCTCATGTCGATATCATGTGGGCACCGCCGTTGCCTACCTCGTCATCACCACCCCAGCGCACGAAATCTAGCGTGGAGCCTCCCACGTCTTCGGCCGTCTTTCAACGCGAAGAAGACGATGCAAAGACCGAACATGTTGGGGCCACCGATATCGCGACGACACCATTATTGACATCGAGCTACGTGTTCGCCATTCGTGACTTGTCGTTTCAACTCCAACGAGGCGAAGTTTGCGCTGTTGTGGGACCTGTGGGCAGCGGGAAATCATTATTGTGCCACGCGCTTCTTGGCGAGGCGCATTGCGTCGCCACCTGCGCGGACTCGAATCCCATCAAAGCTCCCGCGAGCGTTGCCTACGCTGCACAGGAACCCTTTTTGATGTCGGGATCGGTGCGAGACAACATTCTCTTTTTCCGGCCTTTCAACGAAGAGAAATATCGTGAAGTCCTCACTGCCTGTGAACTGTGGCCAGACTTTGCCATTTACCCCGACGGCGAGCTCACTGTTGTCGGGGAGCGTGGTGTCACTCTCAGCGGAGGACAGAAAGCACGCATTGCACTTGCACGTGCGGTGTACGCTCGGGACTGCTGGCTTACGATCCTAGACGACCCATTCAGTGCATTGGATACACGGACGGGCGCCGTTATCGTGGATGCGTTACTCCACCCCACCAAAGGACTTTTGCGGCACCAGGCTGTCGTGATTGTCACACACGCTCGGCAGCACTTGAGCATCGCGCAAGTGATCGTTGAACTCCACGCAGAGAAATCCCCTAGGGTCATCCGTGTGGCGGACTTCGAGGGTGGGGCGATGAGCCCTTCACGATTGATTGACGGAGATTGTTTACAAGATGATGAGGAAGAGGAGGACACCACCCAACGTGACCCTGCGGCTATGGACCAAGCTGCCGTTCCACCACCACAACCCCCACAGCAACAACAACTGGCGGTGGCGAC